>JAZEWU010000009.1:9298363-9316718 GCA_036362915.1 Geotria australis
ACTACGCCACCGTGCCGCCCCCATTTTTATCCATCCATCCATTTTCAGAAACTGCTTAATCCTATACAGGGTCGCGGTGAGCCGGAGCCTATCCCGGCAGACACAGAGCGCAAGGCAGGGGAACACCGAGGATGGGACGCCAGTACATCTCAGGGCGCCAGGAGAAATTTGGTCAGTACGCCAATTAACCTGGCAGCATGTCTTTGGACGGTGGGAGGAAACCGGAGTGCCCGGCGAAAACCCACGCGGACACGAGGAGATTACATGCAAACTCCAAACAGAAAGGTCCCCGAGCCGAGATTCTAACCCGGGGGCTTCTTGCTGTGAGGCGGCAGCGCTACCCACTACGCCACCGTGCCGCCCTTCTTTGATTCAGCATTCACAAACTTAATAACTTTTTCACTTAGTCTCTGGAGGCGCTCCAGCTGGCTGAGGCCCCTGGGCTGCAGCCCCTAAAGTACATGCCTTAATCCGGCACTGCACTCGTGACAAACAGGGAAGCCGCAGTGCGAGAGCGCCTAGGTCAGCATTAGTCAAGACCGTGGCATTGGAATTGAAATCCTGCGCTAGTGTATACGCGCTGTAAATATAATTTAGTTTAAATTTACAATTTTGACTCCGTCTCACCGACTTTCTGAAGTGGAGCGAGCATGTTTTGTCTAAGACAGTGGGGGGTCTCACGAATAACCCCGGATCTCTGTATTTTTAAGAATGTAAATAAACTCGTCTGTTCGATAACTCATTCTGCATGCCACGGAAGTTATTTCTCAGTCGCTGTAGGGAAGGGTTCTCTCGCTGCTATTCATCGCTCTTGCCTGCAGAAGTTTTTTGCACAAGTTACAAAGATGCATTGGCTCCGTCCACTTGTTTATAAGGCGGCTCGTTTTCCATTATTGCGTGGTTTTTATCGTTGTCACCTCGAGTTTATACAGCTGCCCCGTGGGTTTAGTTTACACCTTGTCCTTCATCCACGTTGCTTGTATTGTGCGATGTTGGCTCCATACAGCTGTTGGTGATCGTGGATTACCAATTTTCCATGTTGCCCCTGTTATTCGATCCTATTGCATTTGGTTTAGTCTTAGTGCAGATGCTTGTAGAGCCCCTTGTTTGAATCTTCACATCCGAATTCTATCCCGTACAATGTAAATTCAGCGCCGATGTTGTATTGTATTCGGTTTTTGCCTTCCGTGCTCCGTAAGCGATCCTATTCATCCGGGTTAATTTTAGCACATTCTGTGCTGGATTTGCGTAGTGTTGTTTCCTCCTGTTTATCGCTTGCAGGCCTTCACAAAGCTTTCGTACCACCGGCATTATTGCCCGTCTCACTTGAGTCACTGTGGATGACGCTGAGCATTTAAACTATTTTTTAAAGATAAGTGATTCTTGGTGACTATTTAGTATGGAGATGTACTTTTATCCGTTGTTATGGGGGCAGTATTATTGTTATTATGGCTATGGGCTATGTTACGATTTAGTGACGTTACATAATAACCTCCTATAGATTACACTGAGCTGCACGGTGGCGCGGTCAGTCGCGCTGCCACCTCACAGCAATAAGCACCCGGGTTCGAACCCTGGCTCGGCTGCCTTTCTGTGCGGAGTTTGCATGTTCTCCCCGTGTCCGCGTGGGTTTTCGCCGGGCTCTCCGGTTTCCTCCCAAAGTCCAAATACATGCTGCTGCATAGGTTAATTGGCGTTTCATCCTCTGTATAGCCCTGCCTGGCGCCCCGTGTTTTCCGGGATAGGCTCCGGCTCACCTGCACCCTGTACAGGATTAAGTGGTTTATGACAATGATGATGATGATTTATACTTTACATCCCCTTTGTCAATGCATTGTTGGAGGAAGGCCTCCCCACTGCCTGAAGTCACGGGGGGTTTGTTTGAGCATACATCACCACGCTGGTCAGTGTAGGTCAGTGAAAGGGTGTCACTCGTCAATGATGTTCGCCACTTCTGGGAAGCGAACTCAAGAGACTGCGTTCATCGCGTATTTCGACCTGCGTCATTGAGATTGTGAATTAAGCCCTCAAACCACAGCTCCACCCAGTCGGTTATATCAGGTCTCCTACATAGATATATTTTACAAATAAGGACAAGGAAATAGATGCACCTTATAGTCTTAACAAACTATTAGCGAGCGCCTACGAATGCCGGCACTGCATATGAGGGGGTGGGTGGCCAGGTCCACACCCGGCCGCCTTAGTCTCCCTTCTTCTTCTTTGCGATTCTTCGAAGCACGATGGTCAGCCTCTGGACATCGTTGTCCAGAGGCAATCCCTAATGCTGATGCTTACACATAGCACCAGGTACTCATTTGAGGCTGAGTCGACCTAGAGGAGGACCAGGACTGGTTTAGATAATCCTTGCTGGCGTTGGCCGGAATTAAACGGGTCACTGGGTTTGTAAGAGCAGTGCCACTCCCTTCGTATACACACACACACATATAAAATACTAATTGAGTTGAACAATTAGTGAAAATAACCATCAGCTATTGTTAAAAAAAATGTCCTACATTTTTCACTGAAGTAAACTAGACGGTTGGAATTTAATATAATTCATGCCCTTCACCGGTATAACATAATGCTATGTTTGGCCGTACATTCAACTAAGGGCGCAATGACCTTTCCTTTTGAAATGCATTATTAACGCCTTGTTCTTAGCGAGGAGACGTTAATAATGCCTGGCCGCGGGAAATAAATATACCTTGCGTTCATGTTGCTACATCGTTTTGCTTGGAGACAGAGAAATAACATTGAACTGCGACCACAACATACTTTACCAAGGGCTTGAAACATTGAAAAAAACGCGTTTGTTTTTGCCATGTGTGTGAGGCCAAAAAATCAAGAGTAAATGAAAACTTTTTACACGTTCATTTACCTTCCTATCTTCCACAATTGTATCTCGATTGTGGTTTCAGCTTCACGTTAAGGGACAAAATTGTAATTTGGATCATTCGATTCGACTATTGCAACGCCGTGCTAAACGGACTCACGAAAACATGCAACAAACTCCTCCGCCTTCAACGCAGCCTCACTCGAGCAGTCTGTAACGTCCTTTCGAGACATTCACTCAGCACCGACCGCATGCGCACTTTACACTGGCTACCAATATAACAGCGAGTCATTTACGAGACCGCACAACGTTGCTACCAAGTCCCCAATACCTCGCCAACCTACTGATACCACTCACCGCTCACGCCTCTTAGCACTGCTACACGACTTTGTTTCTTATTAAATTATTGGAATTATTGGACATTTTTGGCCTGTGCCATACTGTGTGGTACTGTTTACTTTATGATTATGGCTAATGATTCAGCCTGGCACATTTTTTATGCTGTAAATTCGTTGTATTACCTTCTGATTTTAGAAATTGTTTATGTTGGTTAGTTAGTACGTTGATGCTTGCAACGTGGGAGGCGAAACAACACGAGGGAGAGAGGGAGATCGCTCGATACGGCTATCATCAGTTAGTACGTTTGTTACATCGCAGGAATCCCGCTTCCAGAGTTTGCAAGCTCACTGGGTATGTTCTGCTGTAGTAATAAACATCTGTCACCGCAATGCGCTCACGTGGCCTCCGCAGCTACTCACGACTTTTTACCCAGCATCCCTCGCTCAAAAACAAAAAAACGCAGAACGGCGCTTTTCCAAATCTGCACCCATAACCTGGAACAGCCTCCCCCTGCGTGTTTGACAGACCGCCACAACCTCGACATACTAAATACGACTTAACCAAATCTTGTTCATCAGGTTTTCCCACACTGTAACAATTTGCACTTGTTACAAATTACATTATTATTCACACTCACCCAAAGTAGTGTAATTTCTTTGGACAAGAGAATGGCCCACGGAAGTAGACATCACAGATCTACTTCTGAGATCCCTTCAAGTGACCTTCTGGTAGGGGGCAGCACATTCCTGCCCGCTCTTCCACTAAGCGTGATGAGCATCACATCGATCAAAAGCTGAAATGTTTAAATGGCAGACCTGACATTTAGTCAAGTTAGTATGGGTTTTTTTTGGGGGGGGGCGGCATTAAATGTTGACTTGCTTGAGCCCATCAACTCACTACACTTGGGGGAAACCCCAGTTTCATTGCTGATTGAATTCGAACCTTGCTATATAAGGCATCTTCGTAAAAACCACACTATATTAGGCATTAACGTGTCTCGGCTCTCACGCCTATGCCGCCGCTGGGTGCAGCGCCCTCAGCGTTGCGCCACTTCCGCCACACAGGCCTTCAGTTTTCCCACTCTACTTTGCCAAGTGCCGACGGTTCTCACGCAGACGAGGCGGTGTCACTTATCACTTGGGGCGCGTGCACCAATGCGCCCCGTTATCTCAACCCCGAGGCCACCGCCACCAAGATTCTTATCTGTGCTCACACACCAAGGAACCCACACGGGCCTTGGTGTGTAGTAATAATAAGTACTAAATTGCGCGCCCTCCCCCTCACACAGAAAAATCTCCCAATGTTCGAACATTCTCCACAGTTTTTCAACATGACGGGGCAAATAAATGTTGCCACGTAACATTTTTGCCGTGATAATTTTTTTCCTGACGCGGTAGTCATTTCTTATTCAATACTGGACTGGTGGAATGGACTCAGGGAGTGCTAACGGTCCACGGGTTAGGGGGCGCAATACTTGCCTTGCCCCGGGCGCTGGCAACCCACGCTAAAAGCACCGCACCTTTCAGCAGCGCTCCCGCTAACCGAGGCAATTGGCAACAACAAAGACGTTGTAGGTGCTCGTTTGATTCCTGGGTAATGGTAGTGCACAGTGGTGTTACTTTTCCATGATTCACGCTTGGCCCAGGATCGAGTGCTGGCGCGGCACGGTGTCCGGGTGGCGCAAAGGAGTGGCGATGGGGTGATTGTTGGCCGCTCTGCTCCGATCCCTGCTGACTCCCAACACTGGAGGAGCTTGTGCGCCTCTCCGATTCCGTTTATCATTCACAAACAGAACAATGCCCCCCTCTATGTGTCGTGCTGGCAGAACGCGATGACAACGTGTCACTTTAGCAATAAGTACATATTTGCCTTCAGTTGGTGTCAAAAGCGCTCGTGTTAAAAAATAGTGTGCGATTGTGTGTGTTGAATGTTATACACGCTGGCATGTTAAAGTGTTCCCATGCTCAAACAAGCGCTGAATTGTACCCGTCTCTATCAGTGGATCCTCAGCTGGTGGCGAACATCTCATACCCCTTACATCCCTTAGATACGCATATTATTATTATACGTCTCATGCCCGTGTAGACACAATGTGAACATGCACAGCCCTTTGCCAATCATCCACTGTTGGACGATCGCTGGGAAGCATCGACGAGGGAGCATAGTACAGTACAACAATACCTTTGCCTGCACCCTCAGCTACCCATAATGTAACCCTGCAGCAGCCTGTAACTCGTGTCTGACGCATCCTTTATACAGCCCCTAAAGAAAACATACATTTGTTATGCTTTTAAGGCAGCGCTATTGACCAATGTGTTTTGTATTATTTGTGTTTGTGCACCACTGCCAGTGCAGTTTCACAAAAGAATGTTTTGTGCTTTACATGTTGCCCATGCAAAGCTCTGTCCAGCTCAAGCCGGCTTAGCTTCAGAGGTCTGACGAGATGGGGTTGCAGCCTGGGTGATTTGGTCATATAATAATAATAATAATTTTACATCTATAACGCGCACGTATTCATTCACTGTCGAAGGTACTCATTCGACAAGAGAACGACTCAGAGGCGCGAGGAAAGCACAGAGAGGCGGAGGAGGCAGCCAGGCGGTTTGCCGGCGCGATATTGCCACACGCTGCTTCCTATATATTAGGATGTTATCGGTCAATTAATTAATGAGTTTTTTTAAGTTGTGGGAGGAAACCGGAGAGCCCGGCGAAAACCCACACGGCCACGGGGAGAACATGCAAACTCCACGCAGAAAGGCACCCGAGCCGAGATTCGAACCCGGGGGCCTTCTTGCTGTGAGGCGGCAGCGCTACCCACCGCGCCACCGTGTCGCCCCATGAGATATAGAGGTGTTGAATTTTAATGACTCAGATCAGACTGTGGTAATGTCACCCGGTGCCGCTGTGGTCGTCTGTGCCTCTCTCGCCTAATTAACCTCGTGAATCACGCGACTACGATGAGTAACCAGATACACGGTGTACAACAACTCAAAAACACGGGGAGACCGAATGTGGTGGAAATGAAATGAGTAATTCTAACTGACAAAGCAGAGCAGGACTGCAGTCTTGAAATTGGACCGCGTTTATGAATGTTTCTAGAGAGATTCAGAATCTGTGGATGTATTGAAAAAGTGTCGCTTTGTACAGCCAGGTGCCTTCATCAAACATCGAGCCTCGGCGTGACGAATTGATAGGACAAGGCACACTGATCACCACACAAGGCTCAGGCAGCCAGCGAAGAGAACCAGCCATGATGAATAGCTGCGATTGGCTAATGACACTTGAGTGTGATCGCTGGCCTCACCGTGTCTCTTGATGCCAATGTTGCTTGCAGGGTCAGTCCACGCTTATTGCGGTTTGTGGAACAAACCTAACCAACGTGCTTCACCATCCCAAGCAATGTGATCTCGTGATTCATAGTTGCCCAGTCGTGCGGTTAGTTTAAGGCTCTCTATAAAATGCTATTATTATTATATATAGAAAGCAGTGTGTGGTAATATGGCGCCGGCAAAAACGCCTGGCTGCCTCCTCCGCCTCTCTGCGCTTTCTTCGCGCCTCTGAGTCGTTCTCTCGTCATATGAGTACCTTCGACAGTGAATGAATATGTGCGCGTTATAAATGTAAAATTATAAAAAAATATTAAGAATAAAACATTAAAACAGTTATAGTTAGGACTGGCTACTCCCCGTGCAATCCCAAAGTAGCTGTGTCTGCTTCGAAAATGGGTTTGGTCATTTTTGTATTTCTTCCTGAAGGCTGATGATGTTGATAATGTGCAATGAGATGACTGGATAGCTCACCTCTTTCAATCCTATATCACTCAGCCCACACTGCTGAGGTCCTGTGTTGGAGTTTGGACAGCCACTCTTTAAGAAGGATTAAACTAGAACCCCTGTTAACGATCACCCCTGTTTTTGGGTGACACGGGGTAACTTTCGTTGTTCTCAGAACGAATTACGCCTTTAACATGTATTTGCTATACTCGCTTAACGACCAAATCACTTAACGACCGGTTTCGTGGAACCAATTACCGTCGTTGAGAGGCGTTCTACTGCAATCAAGTGTATCAAGTCTGATAGTCTCAACCCAATGACCATTGCCGTTACAACAAACAACTTTAGACTTCAAAACACGTTTGCGTTTTAAGATTTCTGGGGGTTAGGTGGGTTTCTTGGCAATTATTCCCAAACTTGATGCGTATCGCGAAACACCCGAGACCGTGACAGAAAACCAATTCCTTCCTTGCACAGTTTCCTATTGTAAGGTACACAAGTCTCCAAAATACGGACGTAACCATGTTGTCTAAACAACAGCAACACTTCACGACCCTGCAGGTAATGCATGTCTTTTTACTGGAGATATGGCGTTAGATTGGTTTCGTCCCTTAATGCCATAACGGTAAAAACCAGCGCTTTATTTTACGGGGCACATTTGCACAGTCCCTTGCGTGTGACTTACTGCATCACGTGCTCTCCGCGTGTTCTCAATTTCTGGCAGATCGCTGGTGGGCGGCTGTGTGCGTCGTACGCAGGGTTGCACTGTGGAATTCGCTCCACGCTTCCCCCCCAGAATTCTCTCTCTTTTAACTATTTTGAGGCTTTTAAAGCAACAGCCCCTCCCCCCCCCCCCACCTCTCCCTACTCCGGCCCCCATGTGCTGGGCACACTGTACACATTCTGGAGAGTTCAGGGAAGAAATAAAAGCCACATGGCTGACCTGTGAAACTTCTGGTAGCGACCTGACTGAAGTTTTCCTTCAGTGGAATAGATGTGAGTGGAGCGGGTAAATGTGGCCACTCAGGTATGGACCACTGTCAAGGTTTCCGCATAAAATACGGTGAAATTCAACATTCCGCCCGAGGATCAGTGTGTTTGTTGAATTTTAATTTGTGTTGAAGCGGTGAAATAAAACAAACGTATCAAATAGACCGAGCAGGCAGCTTGGTATTTTTCAGATCTGAAGATATTGTTTTTACTAATGGGCCTGAACGATTCAAATTTGTTTTTTGTTCCATTACAATCGGCGGGAGTGAATTTCTTGACGTTGTTTTCATTAAGCTATTAATAACGGCATTCACATATTTTGACGTGCCTTTTTGTGCTTCGCATTTGTGCAGTATGTTTTTCTTTTGTTCGTCAGCAATGCAAGTTTTGCCCTGTCTCTGTCCCGCTCTGTCTCCGGTTGCTCATCTCCTTGTGGGCGTGAATCTGGAGATTGATGTGAAATCAGTAGAAATAATTCTTTATTATCTGCCTAAAGGCAGGTGTGTGGCCCACGCTTTCTCCATCCAGCACGATCTTGTGCTTCCAATATTTCGCCTTTCAATTGACCTGGTAGCTGCTTTCCTTTCTATCTCTAGGTCTCATCCCCAGAATCTTCCCCTTTGCAGCGTTTTGAGCAAGCCTTCCTGTCTGACAATGTGCCCTATCAAGTTTCGCTCCCATCTTTGCAAGGTCGTGGTGACATTGATTGCCTCCCGAACCAGCTGATTCTTAATTAAATGCCGAACCCACTTTTCCAAACTCTTCAATGTTCTAACAATCTCCTTCTTTTATCAACGTCCAAATGTCTGAAAAAGCAATACCACCAGCACAACTCACATCAGAGTCTTGATATTTATCTTCCTCTGATCTCTTTCAATCCTCGGGATAAGGAGCACTTTGTTCTGACTACACACTGATTGGCCCACAGGAATCCCTGCTTATGATTCCACTTCAGTTTTTTTTCCATCTCTCGTTGTTATGCTTCCTAGATATTTAACCCCTTGATCTCTTCCAGATGTTTTCCTTGAACAGTCATGTTCAATTTGTTTCCACCTTTCCGTGGTATTTTGTAACTTTGGTTTTTAACCACATTCATTCCCAAATCGATCTGTTAACATACCAAATTCGAACCTTCGACAAGTTTCTGAAGCCCTTCCTTAAAGTCGGTCAGAGGAGCCTTTTCCTCAGCAAACCCAACTGAATTAAATATTTGGCCGCCTACTTGCACTCCATCCAGCCATCTATTGTGGGAAACTGCTTAATCCTGTACAGGGTCGCGGTGAGCCGGAGCCTATCCCGGCAGACACAGGGCGCAGGGCAAGATGGGACGCCAGTCCATCACAGAGCACCGGCGGCAATTTAGTCCGCAGGCCAATTAACCTATGCAGCAGCATGTTTTTGGACTGCGGGAGGTAACCGGAGTGCCCAGCAAAAACCCACGCGGACACGGGGAGAACATGCAAACTCCACATAGAAAGGCACCCAAGGCGGGATTCGAACCCAGGCTCTTCTTGCTGTGAGGCGCCAGTGCTACCCACCGCGCCACAGTGCCGCCCGCCTGCTTGCAATCCTTTATTAATATTTGTCCCTGCTTCCCTTATCATTGGCTCTGCATAAACGTTAAACCATATCGGCGGCAATCAGCAACCTTCCCTTACTCCCTCTCCTACGATTCTTGGATCTCATTTTACATCTGCGATACTGCCCACTGCTGTGTATGATCTGTGTGATGGCAGGAATCGATTCTCGCGAGAGTGATTCAGGGTCAAGAATCGACGCCTTGTTCTCACCTTACATTTTCTACGTTGTTTTAGATAAAATACTTTCCTGACAAAATATTTAGAATTCATAAGAAGTTCATTTTGAACTTACATTTTGAGTTAGAGCCTTTCATTTCCCAGTAAAGCCTCACTCAGTCCTCAAAACTACATTTCGGGAATGCACTGCTTTAGATGTTAGGCCCGTTCTCATTTCGCCAACGTCACTGTAATTCATGGTGTCTAAAGCAAACAACGTGACACCAGCCAAGCGAACATGCAAGGAAATGCTTTAGCAAAGAATTGCCTGAAAGTATGTAAACCAATTTGTGGTAAGGAACAAACCACTCTTTGTGTGTGCACACAGACTTCACACACACTGCCGGACTTTGTAACTCCCTGCCATTATATATTTTCCAATGTTATTGTTGTTATTTTTGTTGTGCTTGGTTACCCAGAAAAGCCTCCCTGAGTGTCGCGCCTCTTTTTCACGAGAGTCCCGCGATGTTTTCGCGACAGGGTGCGATGATTGATAGGTAAATTCCAATTGAGTAATTTGCTGTGTAAATTTCCAAAAGTAGTCCGCATCTGGCATTTTGCCTCAGCCTTTCGCTGGCCCAGTACATAACATAAACTACATTCAATACTAGTAACGTAAACCATATTTACTATTGATGATGATGAAAAAAGAGGAACGTTTTTACCCTTTCTGGCAATAATACACCTTTCACAATGTGTCAAGTTTGCAAGAAAACACACCTGTTTATGGCAAAACATGCAAACAAAATGCTTTTATAATGTATGCATTGTCCTTGAAACTGATTGGCCCACACCATAAACGGCTTTCTTTATAGCCTAGTCTCGCCAGTGTTAGCAAAGTGTTTCCAAAAAAGCTAACAGCTCAGGACAACGCAGATATCAATGCATTAGTAGCTCGGGTCGAGCTGTTATATCTGCGGGTTCCTTTTTTCCAGTACACAGATGATGTCAAAAGTGGAAAGGTGTTAGCCTTTCTGGTAAAAATGTAGTGTGGTGAAAATGGTTGTGTCATCATTGGTGACTGGACTGAGACTATCAACTCGCTCCACGTGAGAACCTGGTTTAATCTTTTCAGTTGCCCCAGGCCAGAATATTGCATCATTTGAAGTGACTTCCACAGTTTACCGTCGTTTTTGGGGGGAATTTCTCACCGTGCAGTTTAAAAACGTGAGCAACTGTGCAAGCTGGGTCATAGATAGACAGATAGATGTTTATTATTACAGCAGAAAAATACCCAGTGAGCTTGCAAGCTCTTTACGGGACTCCTGCGTCACAACAAACATGCGAATTTCTGACAATAATACAAATTCATATATAACCAAATTTAAATCAACCATCCATCCATTTTCTAAACCGCTTGTCCTGGTGAGGGTCGCGGTGACAGCAGTCCAAGGAGAGTGGACCAGACATCCCTTAAATCAACCAACACATTTTTTTTACACGTAGCATTGCACACATTTTTCTAATAAAATGAGGTTAATGTATTTGAAATTAGCTTATCTATTAATCTAATTACATTTTTCCGTGATAGCTTTACAACTTAACCACCTCTATTTATAAAGAAAACTTCATAGTAACGTTGAACTGTAATTAACCTAAGGGTGGTTCTCATTACCACTAGTAACTATGAGCCAGAGGTAGACATTCCATTATAAACAAGGGCCACTTTATCCATGGAAAGAACCCACTGTTGACTGCCCACACAGCTGTGGTTGTCTTGCTCCAAAGTTTTTGCAAGAGGGCTTTGACCCAATATTGAATGCAAATGTAGGTAACAACAATCCCAGTGACATGATCATCATTAGGATATCGAAGGATCAACTGCATTGCATTTCAAAGGGCTTTGAAGCAAAATTACTACTACTCAAGGGTTACTAATTGCTTCCATGGACTCTGTAATTGCCTCTCATATGAGTTCCTACGCATAGCACATACATGCACACTTTATGTGTGGTGTATCTGCACTTCTGTAACTGCATGTACATGTCAGAGCATGTAAAGCACAGTCTGTCTGCAACTTGTGGAATGGCCTCATTCTGTCAGGGCAGGACACAATTCAAAAATGCAGCGCAAATAGATAATATATTGCACTGCCTTTTGTCAATAAACTGCTGGATGTAGGCCTTGCAGAGCTATGCCAGTAGTAGGAATTGTTCAGCATACTTTACCAAACTGGAGAGAGTAGGTTGGTGAATGGGAGGGCAAGAGTGATTTAGATATCGCCACTGATGTTTCCTTCAGCAAGGAGTTGAATTTCTGGGTTGTAATGCAAAGCAATAACGACTGCTCTAGAGATTCCACCTCATGATCACTAGTATCGTCGTACTGATGTAGGTTTTCACGGCTCGATTCATGATGGTTGCTCTTCACAGCTGTTCTCTCGGGATAGCCGTGTCAAGCGATGTCCCTCTCTCCCTCGCGACGTGTCGCCTCCCACACTGATCATGTTTCCAACATGGGAGGCGAAAAATGGCGAGAGAGAGAGGGAGATCGCTCAACACGGCTATCCTGGAAGAACAGTAATGAAGAGCAATCACCACTAGTATCATCATCGTCATCACAATGAACTTAGAGATATTTTATAGAAGTTTATTCTAAAAGAAACACGACCAAAACAGTGCTTGACACATGATAAATTATATTTAATTTACAATAATATTCATATACAAAGAAGCCAGATAAAAAAAGAGAGAAATTATCTATCACTTATATTAATTTCTACAAAAAAACCTTTTAAACTAAACAACTAATGCAATGTAAACACAAAAAATACTGGTTTAACACTGTAAAAAACAGCATAACCATATTATCGATGTTAATATAAATCAAACATTTCTTAACGTAACCATTAAGAAACTGAATAGAAATGTGAGACACAAAGAACACATTACACATTTTGCCACATACAGTATACGTAACACAAAGAACCTTGTCTGTATAAATAAATCTATAATTTCAATTTAACTTAGCTAACAAAATATATTATTTCTGTAAAAAATATCGAATCGATCACAGAAAAGTGAAAAATATACAGTTTGTTAAGTTTTTTAATCGTGCCGCTACCGTATTCTTTGGACTAGAAGACACGCTCTGTCAAACCTGTATATAAAAGCTAAATTTGTAGGTGCCTCTTAAAATCCTGCAGGGGTCCATGTATGTGTATGTGACCAGATTCGTTTGACATTATGGACAAAAGGCACAAGTTCACGATGCGTCTTACTGTTGCGAGTCTCATAATCCAGAGAATACAGTTTGTTTTCGTCAAGTGATGGGTTAAACATTTTTAAGCATGGTAATCTGTCAATGGGTTAATGTTATAATGTCCATTCAAGAGTACTGTATCTACTTTTGACTTATATTTTTGTAATACACTGAAACCAAAAGCCCTATTCTAATAATGATAGTTATAATAAGATTTTTAATATTTTAAACAAAAGGAATATTTCTACAAAAATAAACGTTAATTTCTGCATGGGTGCCCACATATGAAGCACATATGTACTTATCCTAATGGTCAAATTCCCGTGTCGCTAAACTATGAGGCTGAAAGCCATACGAGTGACGTATAGTCTTGGATAGACTCATAGGAAGTTCACTCACTGGTGTTAGATTTATGAGTTTGTGATGACCTAAAATAAATTGATTCAGTAAGGAGACTTTTAATAATTGTGTGACTTATATTAGAGCAGTTTTAGCAAAGATTGTGTAATGAATGGTGCAATATATGTTCCAATATTTTGTCATTAAATGGCAAATGAATCATATTCTCAAAGGTGGTGACAACGTTTGCACAACAGTACATTAAAGAGCCAAAATCTGTAATTTGTTTTTATCCTCTTGAGAGTCTCAAAAACAAATATAATTCATGAAGCATAAAGCTGCAATATTTTGACAACTGTATCAATCAGGACAATGTTTACTAATGGAAAATGCAGCATTCAGACGAATGCATGCATTTGGCAATCTGGCTTATATTGCTTATAAACCCCATGACTGCTGAAGTGTGCTTATTACCTCCTTGTTTGTCATCCAAAATGAACCTTTCAACACGACCAACATTGGCCGGAGTGGAAGAATTAACTGGCTTAGGGCTTCTCGCATCGACAGAAACACACCCGTTTCCAAATTGCATCACTTCTACGCAATCATACATGGTGCCATGATGCATCAGCGTAGGTTACAACATTATTTCAAGTCTCATTACGTCTCAAAAAGCCATCGTATTACGTATATTTATAGAACAGCGGAATAGCCTGCTGGTTAGTGCACACTGAATGGTTCATTTTCCACAACTGCTGATATTTGCTAGATGTATGTTGAAAACTGGCCCCCTGCTATAAATTAGATTTTAGAGAACCTGTAACGTGTCAAAAGCTCAAATGTTATCCTTACTTGCAACTGAGTCTAATTTCATTGTCTGTTTCACCATAATAAAGGACACTTTTAACTGATTGAATACTATACTTAATACATATGCTCAATGGCTGCGCCCCCCAAAGATGCAAAGACTGATCCTGCTGTCTCTGCTTCATGTGGGGGAGCTCTTCTTTCTCTTATCCAGTTCTGTGCCAGTGATCTGTAAAACAAAAACAAAACACCGTACACGTGTTAAGCAGCTGTCACTCCCTCGCACAACAGCATTTTCACGCAGATATCATTAGTGAAGTAGCGGTGAGTGTTATAAATATGTACGTTACGTTAGTTATTTGTTAAAACATACAGGTGCAGCCCTGAAGTTACTTGCTCACGCCAATAGTGGTGGAAGGGTCTCCACTAGAGCCAGCATCAATAGATCCTACGGTTCCCATCTGGCCAGACATCTGATCCAATAGTATAATAAAGCATAAATATTAAGGCGTTGTGTCGCAGAAGTCCCGTAAATAGCTTGCAAGCTCACTGGGTATTTTTTTCTGCTGTAATAATAAACGTCCATCCATCCATCCTGCATTGACACAACAAGCACGCGAATTGACGATGGATCTGCGCTTCTTCCGGCGGCGATGCGCGCGGCGCGAAAACTCACAGCTCGTGTGCGATGCGGCCAGACGCTTGTTGGACGGCAGGCGGCCTTCCCGCACGAAGGGCAGGCGGTGGCACTTGCCGGTCTCCGGCTCGCAGCGGCCCGACAGGCAATTGCAGACGCCCGAGCAGCCCAAGCCGTACGTGCCGGCGGGGCAATCTGGCAGCACGCAAGGGTGGCAAGGAAGGGCACGAAAGATCGTGAGTCGAGAGCAATCGTTGCACGTGTGTTGACCGTGTCGGGAGGTCATGCGGCCCGGCGGTGGGTGGGCACACTCGCCCCGCTCGTTGCGGAGGGTCGCGGTTTGAACCTGGCGGGCTGCCTTGAATTAACCAGAAAATATGCACCGTCTGCTTCATGGTGGATGTTAAAGAGCCCGTGTAGGCCATTGTGAGCCAACATTTATGGGGATTCCACATAGCAGGTTTCCCCCCATACTACGAGCTATGTTTGTAAAACAGTACCTTCATGATAGCCTTGCGCTATAAGAACAGCATGGACAAATGGTTTGATTTGATGTATAGGTATTTATGTATGAGCCCTCAGTGCATAAAGCAGCTACTCATATAATTGGCCAAGTGTGTCTTAATGTAACACTCGTGCATCATGAGCACGTAATAATATGCATACATCGTATATCATTGATTCTTATACACAATTCAGATTTATTTTGAGCGTAAGAATATATTCATTGTTACCTCCCTTAGTAATATGCCTACAACATAAAAAAATATTTCATCAGAGGTGTGGACAGAAACACTTTCCCACACTTCTGATGAAGGATTTACATAATCCAGCATGGCGCAGGTCCACAACTAACACCTTGTCCGGCCAAAATCTGAAATGATGGGTCTTCTATGTCATGATTATGCTCATGAGTACATAGATGCATCCATGCATTGATTAGGTCGACCTCACACACCCCTATGCTCAAGAACGGTCCTTGGTCCGTTATCTGTAAGAACCAATAATTTATAAAACGTATGTTATGAATCTGATGTCTATCGGTGTCACGAAATGTCTGTAGAACCTAGCAAGTATACATTTATGTAATAAAGTGATTTTTTTGAGACCTGCCTATGAGACAGGCACATACACACTAGTGATTGCAGATCGAGTAGCTATAGATTAGTAATTTGAGTATTTAAATGTTAATTATTAAAGTCAGGTCAGGATGACTTCCCACCCAAAAACAAACACGGGCTGGCAATCCCCTTCGGTTTACAGCTGAGTCAGGTTGAAATTCCACATCCCTGAGTTGAAAAGCAGTCCGTTCACATGACAACCACTGTTGCCTTCAAACAAACCAGTTAAATTGTATATCTGCAAGCTCTCCAGTCTACAGCATATGTACGGGTTGATTGCCAGAGCTGTCCCGGAGTGTCCGCCGGGAATAGCAGGTATGGTGTCGGCTACGCAGCGAAGACAGTGAATATCTTAGTATTCCCTGCGTGAGAGTGTGTCCCGTGGATTACGCTAAAATTGTTAACTGTCACATGTAAACAATGCTATTTAAGTGTTTCTCAGCGCTCTCCAATAGAGAAACTGGCCCCAGACATGGCCCCAAAAAACCGCCGTAATCTGAGGCAGGAGATTTTAACCCAAATTCTTTGCGCGATTTACTCCATTTCCTGTTCGTTTACTGCTCCTGCACAAAGCAGATGCTGCTTTTTCAGTCAACATCACTGAGAAACGCATGATGCAACCCTATGTCGTGTCATTTGACCGCAGCGCACTCGATCCCAAGCTTTCTAGACCCGAGATTGTTAATGAAGAAACAGCGGTCCACTGTCACGCCCTAAACACATTTTCATTTTGTGGACAACGGTAACCAATAAAAAATGTCACATTTCAAAACTGAAAACACTATAAATCCGAGTCACCTTTCATGGCCAGTGGACCACAAGTTGGGAACCACTGGTCTAGTGGAAGGCCTACCTGAATGACTGTCATCATACACATACATTTACACTTGGGAAAAGATTAAGAATCTTAAGGACTTCTTGGTAGATTACTTTTTTTACAGCCACATGAATTTCGCACAAGTATATATGTCCTCTTCACAGAAGCTTTCTGCAGCGCTTTGTGACCCTCGGGTGAAAGGCGCTTTATAAATGCTATTATTATATTATTATTACAACACTGGGGATCAAGGTAGAAGCGTTCACGTCGCGATCCCTGTCAAGTAATACTTGGTATTACCTGCAAATTCTACCAAACACTTCGAAGCCGAGGAGCTGAAAGACAACGTTGTCCAGAAGCTCAACAGATGCCAGAAGCCCCTCAGTCTGGAGCAAGAAGAGATGCCAATGCCCGCCGCCTTTAAGGCCAGCACTGACTATTAATATCTCTAAATGTTGAAGGGCTGTCTGCGACTAAAGAAGAACTTGTTGCAATGAGGAAACTGTCATATAACCATCACGCTTCAAAGAATCGAATCGAATTCGAATTACAACACGGACTCTCACCCTCGCAGAGGCCGTACGTGTCCCCGAACTCGTCCTCGCCGGCCGGCCGGCAGCGCAGCCCCTTGGCGCACTTGAGCCAGTTGATGCCGACCACGGCCGGATAGCAGCGCTCGCCTCGGCCGGCCGCGCACACCGAGCAGCAGCCGCAGTCGTCGGGCACCGTGCGGCGACACCAGCGGCGCTGGGGCAACTCGGGGCACGAGATGTCCTCGCAGCCCGGGCAGTCCACCGCGTAGCCCTTCCACTCGAACGGCTCCACCGCTTGGTTCTGCTCTTGCTGATGCTGCCGCTGCTGCTGCTGCGCTTCTTGCTGCTGCTTCTTCTGCTTCTGCTCCAGCGAGTCCTTGCCGGGAAAGGGTGAGACTCGGGTAGCCTGAACTGACTGCAGTTGTAGCAGGATCGTCATCGTCATTATCACCGTCAGTGTCGCAATCGTCGTCATCTTCAGCATATTTAAATCGGCTTAAGGGTTGACGGAGGGAGATCGGAATGAACTCGCTCGAGGAGAGAGAGCGAGAGAGTCGACGCTGAATTTAATTCAAATTCAAATCGGTCCCGAGCCACTTGGTAGAATTTAATGAATTCCTGCGTAGCCCTTGCTTGCTGCGTGCGGCAATTAGCGCGCGGCCTGAATGGAGTTGTTTAGAGAGCGCGTTGCGCCGCAGTGTGTAACAAAACGCGTGCTCGGCTTGCTGATGTCGAGTGCTGCTATCGATCGCCGCTGCTGCTGATGATGCCGGATGGAGAGCGACCGCGCTGGTTGATGATGGCAGTGTTGTCGGTCGGTATGAGACGGAACACGCGGGACCCCTGTCTTATATGAAGGGTTCCTGCAAGGGGCGTGTATTGGATGAGGCATACACACAGACGCGCACAGCGGCAGCAGCACAAAACACAATACGGTAACGCGCGTCTCGCAACGCTTTTCCGGATGTTGGAAGAATGTCTGGAATTTTTTTTTTTCCTCTAAAGGTTATTTTAGGAATGAAGTGGGATGCCCACAACGCGCACAGGAAACGCGTGACCAGCCGAGAGCGGCGCGCCGACGGATGAAAGCCAGCCCAGTTGGGATGTAACGTACGGTCTTTGCACCCAACGGAGGGGTGGAGGTGGCTGGCGGGGTGGGTAGTCGGGGG
>JAZEWU010000009.1:9322070-9332437 GCA_036362915.1 Geotria australis
TTGAATTCCATTCTATAAGTGACTTACCTTGTATTATCTGTTGTCCTGTGTACCCTGGCTTTACATGATACAGATGTCAAAGGATGCCACCAATCAGTAAAGACTGAACCTATTCACTTGACTGATAAGTGCAGGAACAATTACGATGACTTCAGAAAACATAGAGTTGGCTTCTTTGGTGCCAGCACTTGAGGAACTGGCAAGGTAAGAGCACCTCACATTTTTAAATCCCACCTATTTTCCAATCAAACATTAATTGGATAACAGTCTTCCGTATGAGGTTTATTTTATATGATCATAAGTGGATTGTAGGCCTGATATCATGGGGGGGGTAACCCATAGGTTACCACAAGCTGCTTGAGTTTGATAGAAACTGAATTGGCTTATACAGTGGATTTGTAACTTTTTTTTAATGCAGATATTTGGGGATAAAATCAAAGTTGGTTAACTGTTTTGGGATTGAATTGGATGTCATCTATTATTAAATCGCATAGAATTCAGTGCACATAAAAAAACTCGACCAAATACGACCATCATAGAAATGTTCTGGGATGGCAAGTATGGCTTCTTTGTTGTAAAATCGTCGCTTATTGAGCTGTGTTCTCTGCCCCGATCAGTGCTACTCTAGAGGAGTACCCCACAGTGGTGCAACGACCCAGACGCATCCTTTGTCAAGTTATAGAACAGTATTTAACAGACATCAATTTCGGTAAGTTTTTATTCCAGCATTTTTCACTGCGCTTGCAGGCTACTTTGAATGTCATGTCGTTTTCTGGTATGCGCTTTAACTTCGATACAGAATGTCACTTTTGCAGTGGATACTTTGGGACAGTTAGTCATGTCTTAACTGTTGTTCATAAACATTTCTGGTGTTCAAAGCTCTTTGTTGTTGTAAAAAAGGTAAATAAAGTTTCAACAACAGCTATCCGTTGGTAGTTTGTGCCTAAGGGAAAACTAAAGGGGAGACTAATAATAAAATCAGCAGTAAATTACTGACCATGGAGATGAAGCGATGAGTTCAGCTCATGTGCAGGAACAAGGTGGATTGTAGCATCACGGGGGGGGCGGGGAAGGCATTCATCCAGAAGTTGATAAAACTTGGCTGTATTGAGTTACTAACTTAATAGATTTTTCTTTGTTTTTCTTCAACAGTTGCATTTGAACTTCGTGAGAATATTGGGAGTCAACAATGTGCCATGCTTGTGAAATTCATCAAGCACATAGTTCACTCCTCCCCACTCATGTTTGTGAACCCAAGACTTCCTGTATTGGCCTCTACTGACCAGGGGAAGGAAATGGTTTCAGGTTCTAAAGGTATGATTGTAGTTCATGGTCTAAAAATCAACCAACCCAGACAGTTTTTGCTCTGAAAACCACGATTTTCTTTCATAATGTTAAGTGGCCACAGATATAGTGTTCTTCTTTGCGATTCTTCGAAGCACGATTGTCAGCGTCTGGTCATCGTTTTTATGGTCATCTTTCATAATTGGTCCTTTGATATTGCTGCATGTGGTGATAACCGGCAATCCAGCACTTTAGAGGCTCAATTGGACAAAGCTGGGGCGGCACAGCCAGATGCACTGGGAAATTGGTTTCATATTCATTCATTCATTCATTTTCAGAAACCGCTTAATCCTATACAGGGTCGCGGTGGTTTCATATTGACAAGTATAAAAGAGAGGACGTTTCAAGCAGGAATATTGAAGACTTAGAAAGGCTTTGGTGGACATTTATTGCAGTTTACAAATTGTGTTTGTAATATGTCTTCACATTAATGAAAATCAAACTTCCAAAGTTTTTGCTGAATATCACTAGTTTGTTCAGCTATCTTATTTTACGTCTGCTTTTATTTTTATCAAAGCAATATGCACTCAACTAAATATCCACAGTTACAATTAAATCAATTAGTGCATGTAGTAAGTGTGGTCAGTCATCTATACGATTTACCGAAATGTAGCTGATCACGAATTTACCTTCTCGCGCGGTCTTTTTGACTGGTGGACCGTTGCACTGGTAACCTGTGCGAGTGTTGTGCAGACTTCTGCAGCTGGATTATACTGCGCCTTCTACGCATCCTGGCATCGGGCGCGTGCAGCGCGCTACACGGCCCTGTGATGGAGGTGGTCGCGTTGCTGCTGCACATCAGCCGACTGCCGGCCGTGACACTTTTCACACAACACTGCCGCGACGTTCTTGGCCTCATGCACGACCTGGCGTGCATTTTGCGTCAGCAGCTCGACTCACCGGTACACAGTGCCTGGAAGCACGCATTATACCCACACGCTGCTTTGCTTCCAGGTTACATTTCCCCTCTTAGATTCTCTTGAGAAGAGTAAATATCTGCAGTAGATTTTGATCTATTATGTACTAGAGCTTGTCTGTGAAATTTCACACTCCAGTCCTACACAAAATGCCACTTGACCTGCAGAAAATGCTATGACTGGCTCAGGTGCTAGACCTTAAAGAAGTGTTTTACCTGCATTCTAAAGGAATAAGTTTTGATTATTAAATGGCCTCGTCCTTGGCATATATCACTGCTCATTGCTTTCCTGCTTCTTGCTGCATTTCAGTAAAGTTAATTTAATAAGTAAAACAGTATAGCATTATACATTGGCATACCTTTACAAGTCTCTGAGCATTGTCGACATAGCTAAATCCACGTAATGTTAATTTCATCCTACGTTACATACAATGGTTTAAGTTGACCAGCTTGAATATCAGGGCACTGAACCAGCACGGCTAATATATTGGGTTCAAGCCCAGGCAACCACTTGTGATCGAAACCAGCATTCAATTGTTGCGAGTGTGGCGGAGCTTAGTTACTAATGGCTGCACACACATAAAAACAACAAATCGGTTTTAACCGTAATTTGGCCTATCCAAATTGAAGAGCCCAAATGTATGGATTTACCTTTATTTGGTGGTGCTTTCATGCAAAATCTAATTTTTTTGTAACCCACAGATGGATGCCACAGCGTGGCCTGTAACGCTCGTGGGAAGGTTTGCAGTGGTCCCAAAGGACTTCCTGCAGGAGGCGCCACTTCAAGTTGACTCCCGCAGCAGCCTGGAACTCTTTCAGATATCTCTCACAAAGCTGGTGCTGCCCATTGTTCAAGACATTGCTCATCTGCTAAATGGTCATCTGCCTGAGTTGTGGGCTGTGGCATGCTGCCAGCTGCACATGTGCCGACCACAACTGAAAGCAATCTCCATGACACTGCTCACTCAGCTGACAGAGATGGAAGGTCCTTCACATGACGACTTCAAGGACTTTGTCGTGGATATGCTGGTAGGCGTGGTGGAAATCCTTGTTGACAGAGGGATGGAAGAAAGAAATGAGGATGTGTCGGTAATGGAGATACCGTTTATGCAGCTAATGGAAGCCATGTTCCCATCACACCATGATAGCGATCCAGAGCCCTACTGCCCACCCGAGTGCCTGGACTGGCTCGTTGATCGGTTGAGGGACTTGGTTAGCAGGAGGCCTCTGCTGCAAATTAAAAGGGTGGCAGTTCAGGCAGCTTTGTGTGGCGTGGTCAAGCATGTGCTTTGTCGTCCCCCGGCCGAATATGAATGTACTGACGGCATAAGGCGTGAGAGAGCTATGGACATCTGCACACAGATGGTTGGAGTCCTCGGTACTTGTACATCACAGAAGGTACGTTAATATCGACATGAAAAAGTAGGCCCAGGTAAAGTTTCCGGTTTCCTCTCACAAGCAAAAAAACACTTGTTCATTAATTGACCGATAACATCATAATATATTGGAAAGCAGTGTCTGGCGGGCTGGTGCCGGCTGACCGCCTGGCTGACTCCTCCCCTCTCTGCGGTTTCCTCACTCCTTCGTATCTGTGTCTCGTCCATGCCCAGGCAATGCAATTTGCACACCGTTATAAATTGTATTATTATCACCATGAATAGGACGTTTTTCTATCCTGAAAAGTACCCTAGTTAGGTATGCTGCACATCTAAATTTGAAGCAGAATAATGTTATTTTATTTGCATTAATTTAATTAACCAGATGCACCCTCCAACCTACACCTTTTCGAGCACATACTCTTCAATCCACACATTTAAATGTATCAATAGGAATTTATAAGTGACAACTGATTCCCAGATTTCTGAATATCTGTTGCATCCACAGCATTTCATCAGCTGCTTGGTAATGGCCATAATGTATGAGCTTGGTGTCTTGAGTGAAGAAGACGTGTGGCAAGATAGAGACCACAGCACTGAGCCAAGATCGGATGCTCAGCTGGACTCTTGCCGCACCAAGAAGCTGCCTTGCAGGTATGCGAGTTGGCGATATTCTATTACAATGAGTATGGACAGTCTTCAGGTGTCCTGCATTCCTATGGTTTACCAATTTACATTGCATGTGTTTCAATGTTTTGTAGAATCGCTACTTTTAGAAAAGCAGGGCATTTGTGTGTGTCGTCTAAAAATATATACGAACTTGCATGATAAACATTTGCCACACTTGTGTAAGTGTAACAATTCTGACATAACTGCAATAAATATACACCGTGAACAGCTGGACATGACATTCAATCTTTATTTTTTTTGCCAAGGTAATGTCAAATATAATTAATAGAGCCTAAATGGATGCTGATACTGATTCGACATCGATAAAACCATCTTATTTTGTGTGCCGTGATGTGGTTTTTACATCAGAAAGCAATCAGGCAATGGTGATGTACAAATCGGCTTACTGCACAAGTTGCAAAACCGTCTGGAGGTACTGCTCACTCAGCTGACGGACAAGTCACTCTCAAACACCTTGGATCAGCTGGAAGGCGTGGCCACCATTGCGCATGCCATAGCACTGGTCTCGGCTGGTATTACCCGCTTGGTGCCAAATGTCAGGTACTTGTTAAAGTTTCAATACATGTCGTTCTCTCTGCAGCTTTGTGCAGCGCTTTGTGACCCTCGGGTGAAAGGCGCTATATAAATGCTATTATTATTATTATTAAAATCAAGCGCATGCTTGGCTTAAAATGTTCTACTGTACAATGCTTGTCACTATTATATCAGTGTTATTCAAATATTAAGTCGCATGAATAGATAACACTCAACATATTCATTGAAAAGCCAATTGCACTGTGTGCTTCCTCCTAAAAGCAGATATACATTGTATTTCAGTGGCTTTAAAAGTGGGGAGGCTGCAACATGAGATTTACTGTGGCAAGCGAATCTGGAAATACATGCAGCCTACGTTATAGCAGACAGACCTTTAACAGTAATCTTTAATCTGTGTGGAGCCTGTTATATAATTGTATTAGTTTTGGAACAGCATTGAGTAAAAGTTTCAATTAAAAGATTTGTGGGTAGTACCAAATTATAAACTACTGTATACTTGCATTAATAATTTGTATAACAAAGTTTGCAGAAAGTCGTCTCATCCACTTTCCAATCACCTCCCTAACCACTCATACTTAAGGAGCAGATTTTAATCTTCACTAAGTGAATCATTAAATGACAAGGAGTAAGGAGAGGGTAGGAACATGTAGAGGGAATTTTGGATGTTGAGAAAATGAGAGTGGCACATATTTTAGGAAGAAATGGATTTTGTCGGCTATGGATTGACACCTATATGGAACCAGCACAGGTGTAGCCTGTTTGGAAGAAATAGTGAAACAAAGTTTGAGTCTCGGTTGGTTTTACCATACAGGAAGACTCTCAGGGAGGTGCCACCGTCAATCGTGGAGGGGACCTGGATCCCATGTACGGAGATCTTCACGCATCTGGTGCAAGTGCTGATGGCTCACTTGAAGGGACTGGCTATGGGGCCCTCAACTGAGCAATCACTTGCAAGGGTTATCTCCATCGTTGATGGGTTGTTGCTCTTGCACGGTAAGGACAGCCTTCTTACCTTGTCCCACTTTGTATAATGGCCGAGTGAATGTTTGATGCAAGTCTATCAATTCTGCTGTGTTGTTGCCGCAGTGGGGGGAGGCAGCTTGCTTTCCTATATAATTGAGTGAGAGTCCATTTGGCCAGTGTATTCATCTAAGTACTCCTGGTTTCCTTGCTTTCATAGATTGGTAATATTCATGGCTGGTGGTGGTGGCTGATGCTTGAACACAATGTATTAACATTGCCTTATTTCTTCTGCCTGAATTTCAGTTCACTCTACGGTCTTTGCTACTGATGCTCTGGAGAACTTGTGCTGGGTCTTGTCCCTGCCCTGGGTGCACAAGCGCAAGGAGAAAACTGAGGTGGCCATGAAGAGTGTGCAGGAGATGGCAGCCATTGGGCAGCGACTGGAGCCTGCCTTCAGTGAGTCCATCCCACAACACTCACTCGTCACAGTTCTTAACGCCACCCTGCAATACACTGTCTTGTTAACTGCTAGTGGAAGCTTGTGTTCCATTTTTAAGGAAGCAGTAAATATTGCCTTGGATTCTTTTAGCCCCAGGTCCCGGTTGGCACAAGTGGTTTAGTTGAAGAATTGGAAGTCAGTGATAGGCACTTTTTCTGATTGTCTTTCTTTTGATGGAGTCCTATCGACATAGCAGTTCTTTTCAGACATTAACTGAAACTGGAAAACCTGAGACCTTGGCTTAAGGCAGAACTGTCACTATTTTGCAGTTTGTTATTGATATATAGGTAATGCTTATCCCTGCGATGGACTGGCGTCCCATCCTGGGTATACCCCTGCCTTGCGCCCTGTGTCTGCCGGGATAGGCTCCGGCTCACCCCGACCATGTACAGGACTTAACGGTTTCTGAAAATTGATGGATGGTAAAGCTTATTGGAAGTGTGCTTGCCAATGTTCATATTTCCAAGTAGTTGACATTTGATGTATGCAAGGTTGAGTGAAACGACCACATAAAGTGAGTAATGTTGGTTACAAGATTTTATATTTGCAACTGGGTGAAAATAAAGCAAGTTGGCAATTTGAGTGAGAGAAATTGAGTGATGTACAGTTATGAACTTGTTTGTGTATCTCCAGCACCACGCTTGCGCGCACACTGCTTGTGTCTGCTTGCGCTGCTACCCAACGATGTGAGTTCAAGCTGGCGCAAGATGGTGTTGCAGTTAGCATCGGAGAGCTGTGAAGAGGAGGAGCGGGCAGCCGTGGTGTGGGCTGGCCCATTGCTGTTGCAACAGCTGGGCCTTAATGTTGCATCTGGCCTTATCCGTAATGTGCTGCAGTGAGTATCAACCAGAATGCTCTTGTCTTTTTCTATGCTACATGTCAATAAAGCATTACAACCTAATCAAGAAAAGGAGGTTGTGATGAGTAGACCTAAAATGCCTTATACAAATGGTACATTTTTCCATTAAATATTGGTCCTCAAAGAGTTCACTTGTTAAAAGGTTTGCAAGAATTTGATCACATTTTTTGCTTGAACCAAGCCCTGTTAATAGACGTTTATGCAATTATCCCAAATATGTCTTTGCAAGCACACTTTATGTTAAAGTTCTCATTCTTAAGGATGCTTATATGATACACATATTTGTTGCATTGCCTCATTATTTATTTGACAGGGCAAGACTCACCGACCCATCAGATGCAGTGCAGAAGAGACTGGCAGCTGCTATTGGCCCTTTGGCCTGTATGCTGGCTGGCTGTTCGGGTTTGCGGTATCGATCATTCACTGCTGTCCTTGAGAGTACAAGTGAATCCGTCGTTGGTGACGAGCTGCTCTGCCACAGTTTCACAGTTGGCTGCCATCGTGGCAGTGATGGTAGTTATAATGAAGGGATGCAGCCCAACTTTGGTGAAAGGATATGCCCACCAGCTTCTACCTTCACACCATTTCTTATCTTGCTTGAACCCAATATCTCTGCTGAAGTCAAGCTTGGTGCGTATGGAGGTCTATAACAAGAAATACATGAATATTTACGCCATTTTATTGTTTTGGTGAAAACTGATTTTACACTTTTGACTTGTTAGGAAAATGGCAGTGTTCATGGATTCTCAATAAGCTGATGGCAATATGTTTCTTCAATGTCTGGTGATATATATCAATATATTAATAATTACTGATGGTACTGTGGCAAGCCACAGCAGTTTTTATTTCAGACATTGAGCTTGAACAGTGAGCAGTGACTCATTCAGCAGTGAATTGACAAAGTATTACACTTGTACACAATTTGTTAACACCTTTGCCATGCCCTCCCCAGCATTCATTGACAGTCTTCCTGAGCTGCTGGTGCACATGGATTTGTGTGGAGCTGTTGGAGGTAGCTCAGATGTACTGTGGATCATGGAATCCTGTCTTGGCCTAATGGAAGACCAGGATCTAGAGGTGCGGATAAGCTTCAGCCTGGCTGTGCGACACCTCAGTGTTTTCCTTGGACCTGAGGACCCAGCAATGCCCAGCCCCTGCAGTGAGGTGAATGGGCATACATGCACAAGTGGGACAAGCATGGCTAGGATGTAATTTAGTGGCTCGCATGGAGTTGGAGCCCATATGAGACATTCATTTGCTGGATATTTGGTAATATCTGGCTGTGATGTCAGTAATAGTGGAAGTAATTATTTTAAAATAAAAGGATACCTCAGGAAAATAGAATTTAACACAAGGTAGCTTTGTGTAAAACAAAATGCAAGTTATGCTTAACAAAAAGCAATTAAATGTTAATTCAAAAGAATATGCTCTGAAATTATGTGTCCAGTTTATTATGCCATTACAAAAAGGTATACATTATCACCTTTAGCTGTGCGCAGGCACTGGATGTCTAATTCAAGCAGAATGCTGCGATAGATTTCCTTGAAAGACGGTGATAATTATTGGAACCGCTGCTAAATGATGTCCTTGATGTATTATTGCTGTTTATCTTTGTAAAGTTGCTGGTCTCCAAGCTGAAAACGGCCTATAGGAATGCTAAGTTGGCACGAAATGAGAGTCTCCGCACCACACTGGTGCGCACCACGGGGCAGATCAGCAGGCAAGTACCACAGATTACAGTATCAAATAGAACTTGAGAAATATGGTGTGATGGTGGTGCACGGGTATATTCCAATGACTTGGAGGTGGAATGTTTGCATCATGTAAATACATGTTAACAGCAGTACAACAAGTGTATTTTTGAAGGCTTTTAGCAGGAGCAAGAAAGTCAATTTTTCGTCCCAAACTCAAAAATAATGTTAGAATTTACCAAATGTGCATAAAGCAGGACTTTGTTAAAATGTGTCGGTCACAGAAGCTTTTCTGAGTAAGCAAAAGAAGTGCAACTGAGTAATCGACCACAAACAAGAAGTAAATTGCAGTATATTGGTAATGTGTTTATATGATCAATGTATTGTCCAAGTCCTGTATAAAACACAAGCTCTATAAATTGCACTGCACAATGCAACCGCACAACTAAATGCAACCGCATTGCAATACACTGTATGCATCTGTAAATGCAGAATGATAAACGAGTGATATATGTGGGCATTTCTCACGTACATTTTAGCGTTCAGACGTGAATTTTCCTGAAACGCGAGATAGCCTTTTTAACATGGTTGGCCTTGGTGCTAAAAATAGTGCATGAAAGTTTGATATCAGGGAGGGGGAAACCAGGGGACATGGTGACAGGAACATGCATGTTAAAACACAATGAGAATACATTTTTAAACACTACATATACCATACGTAACTGGAATAATACACACAAAATATAATGCGCAATATGCACAATAAATACGATATTAACACAACATAGTACACATGACAAAACAATTAAAAGTCATATTTTGCTTAAATGAGCATTGAGGCAGTGTCCAACTCCTATTTACAGGCCTGAGCCGGGGGGGGGGGGAGTCCATAGGAAACCTCTGTTGATAGTACAGATGACACTAATACAATAAATTACTATTAAATTAGATAGATGTTTGTTATTACAGCAGAAAAATGCCCAGTGAGCTTATTCAAAATACACGAAATAGAATTCTGGCTACCTAGTATTTACATATAATCACAACTCAATACATGCAATGCACAATATACGCAATCAAATATCCAATGCAATTTTTTCAAATTACGTTTTTGCGTGCTTATTTGAAGAGTGATACTCCTGAGGATCCTGATGTCACTGATGATAATATGGTAATGATTTGATGATGATGTTGATGCCGATGCTTGTTGTGATGCTACTGCTGATGTGGATGTGTTACAGAGTTGCTCAAGGGAAGAGTGTTTTGCTCTGCATGGTGCTAAGCCTGGTGCATAGCGTTACGTCCAAGTGGCCTCTGGTGGCTGCCACGGCATACGGCCAGATCCGTGAGCTGGCCACTGTGCGAGGCGTCTCCCCGCAGGCTTTGTTCAGTCAATTCAAGAATCCCATTTGTCAGGTGAACATACTCCCAGCCTTGTAGATTGTTGATAACCTGTGGTCCAACGTAAACCAGGTTGTGAATCAGTGCAATCATT
>JAZEWU010000009.1:9332510-9348596 GCA_036362915.1 Geotria australis
CGGGACCTTCTTGCTGTGAGGCGGAAGCGCTACCCACTACGCCACCGTGCCGCCCAAATATAATGATAATAAATGCTATTTATTAATAATAAATTATTAACTTATTATTAACAAATTAATTAAATTATTAATAATTGATACATTTATTATTAAATGATAAGGAATGCTATTTTTCTGAAGATGGATGGATAAATGCTATTTATAACACACGTATTCATAACATTTCAAAGGTAATTAATTTGAAGAGAGAACGACTCGGGAGGCATGACGAAACCGCAGAGAGGCGGAGGAGGCAGCCAGGCGGTTTGCCGTTTTGCCACACACTGCGACCTATATATTATGATGTTATTGGCCAACTAATTTAAGAGTGTGGTTTTTAAGGTGTGGGGGGAAACCCAAGCAGAGCAGGGGGGGAAACCCAAGCAGAGCAGGGGGAGAACACAGATAATGAGAAGAATTTCAGCTCTAACCTGACTGCACAGATGATAGGCTTCCTGGATATAATGTCTGCAGATAATAGTTTTTTTTTTCCAATGTAGACTGTAAATACTGAAAAGACTATTACAAAATAAGATATTTAGTAGAATAGCACACAAATACAAATACATCTTCCATTTAAAATGTTGAAGCAGCTGGAGAAATGTCCCACTCTTCCTTGAATGGCTGTGTCTTGTATATTTTTATGGAAACCTCCCTGGCTCTGGCCAAACACATAACCAAGTACAGATTGCTTTATGGCCTCGTCATAAGGAATGGATGCATTTTCTATGTTTTGATGAAATCAATAATGTGTTGCACATTGTACTTTACATTTAGTTTCCTTAGTATGTTGGAAGAGAAGAGAAAGCTCACAAACAGGTTGCCAACACTAAGCCCCCACGAATTTAGTCGGTCATAAATAGTGTTCGTACTGCCTCCTACAGGCACACATCACAATCCTGCAGGTGGATGTCGTTACACAAATAATTTGTCATCTGCCAACACTGCCTCCAATCATTGATTTGCATGCATATTACACCCCTGGTTAAGTACATAACCATTTGTATTACATTAAACTACTCAGTTCTTGATGTGTTTTTTTGTCGATAAAATCCATTTAATTTAAAATATGTTGTTAAGATGCAATGAACAGTCTCCAAAAGTGTCATCAGCCTGTCAATCACACTCCCAAGGTTATGCCATTGCACAAAGCGAGTAGTCTTGTCTGTCATTCGCACTGCCCATGCTACTATGCTACTCCTCCTAAAAGAGGCTTCCTTTCTTCTGCTCTGACCTCGCGGTTGTGCTGTGTACAGTTTCTGGCGCAGTCAATGCATGCTTCTCAGCAAACTGCCAGCTCGGAGTCCTTGCCCGAAGAGCGAGAAGCCTCCCCGGATGTCTTGTCTGAAGTGGCCAGCGTGTTTGACTTTCCTGATCTCACCCACTTCCTAAACGTAAGGGGAATCTGTCGTGTGGTCTTAACAAGTTTCTTGAGCAGCAGCCCATTGCTCTCAGTACTTTGACACATTTTGTTTAAACAGTCAAAATGCTGAGTCTCATTTTATTTCTGTTAGACCTTTATTTGCAATTAAGGTACCTAGTTAATAAAATAATACAGTAAGTTTAAATAAACTATTAACGTTTTGCTGGTAGAGCATGAAAAAAGCATGTGTTTCTGGAAAAAAATGTTTGCCAAAAAATGTGGCGATATTAACATTAAAGTAATAAAGATGTACCATTTAATATGGGTAAGTGTAACGTTCTGAGAAATAAAATAGGTTTTTGCGTATTTTAATCAAAATGTGTTAGTGTTTTTAAATTGGAATTGCTTCTTTAACAGCTACTGTTTGATGTTCTGTAATTTACATTCTATTTTTTAAGTATTTTGTGATTGCAAGTAATTGTATTGATTTAAGAAACTACTTTTTAAATCAATTAAATGACCTATTCAAATCAAAAAGTCAATTGGAAACCCAGTAATAAACGAGCTAACAGTTGCTATGCTAGAAAATGCTGAGTATAAGGGGTTCGGGGTTGTGTGAGTCAAAAATGCAAGACAATTTAACATCTGAAACATAACTAGAATGTTCTGTTCTACGGTTTCTCATTGCAGAAGACATTGCGCTATCTGCTTACATTCCTGGTGGCAAAGGCAACACCTGCATCCGCAACGCTCATGGGTCTGCTTGCAAAACAGTTGCATTTAAGTTCTCGTGAGGCTTTGCTCACCAACTTCAAGTACATTTTCTCTCACCTCGTCTGCTGCTGCTCCAAGACCGAGTTGGAGGCTGCGCTGCTGTTCGTGCAGGTATAACCCACCTGGCACCTTATCACTTCTGTCCAGTGGCTGGGTTTTTATGCAATCCAACAAAGATTGTTTTAAGTGCTTGTGCATTAGCACTGTCCGTCTGTTGATATGTCATTTATCAGTATATTTATAAAGGGGGGCACAATAACAATAATGTGAAGATGTTCCAATATGAACTAAACTATATTATAAAGCTGCATTGCTATTAGGGACTCATCTGGGATAAAACCATTGGTCAAAGGATGATCCATAACTTACTAAAACGGATATTTTTTTTATTTACATTTTTGGCCAATGCGTGACCTCATGACATCGTGCTGATGCAGAGTGATTTGGATCTGCCCTGGTTACCATGCACACGGAGGTGCAATAACCCAGCCAGGTATTTTAGGAAAGGCATGCCTGGATCTAGGCCCATATTTAAAATGCATTCTAGTTAGTTATAAATTACACTATTTTATAATATGTGAAGTCTTCTCATTATCTGTGATGTAATCTCATAATTGACTCATTAATCACAGCAAATATAAATTCAGCCAAGGCATAGTGCTCCCAGGGCTAAACCTGCCTTGCCTTGTTTCCTTACCTCAATTTTATTCCCTGTCCAGGCAAGGAAAATTGTGGCCTGACCAGGTTAGGCCCAAGCCAATTTTATTATCATCATTGTAAACCATGATCCCCTTCTCGATTAAATGTCAAACCTTCAGTGATTAGATGCATTCCATTGCCTTTGGTCTTAGATATGCTTTCTATGTTCGTGATTAATACAATTTGCTTACCATCTTGTCTGCACTCCCTGTTGAGTAGAAGGAGACAGAAATCGAGTTGGGCAGCCTCCTGCGGCAGGACTTCCAGAGTCTCCACAATGAGCTGCTCCTGCGGTTGGGCGCGAGTTACCGGCAGGTGTTCAACGGACTAGCCATGCTGGCTTCTTTCTCGTCGTCAGAGGCTGCTCAGCACATGTGTGGTGATATCTCCTCATCTCAGCAAATGGTACGTTGGCACATATGCATGCATGTATGTATGCATGTATGTATGCAAGCTAGCACGCAGTCACGTTTAACTTATGCCGTATGAATGAATGCAAACAGGCATGCGTGACTATGCATTCATGGAGTTGCTGACTGTAATTTGATAATAAAATAAACACTTGCATACGTTTGTGCACAAAATCTTGCACATTTAAACATTGCCAACAGCGAGGAATTTTTATTTTGCAATGTTTGATTTAGTTTTATTAAGGAATGGGAAATTATCTAATTTGTTAAATTGATTTTTTTTAATTAAACAAAGGAACTGGGTTTGCGCTGAGACACAGAAATATTGAGCGGTACAAGGCAGAGATTTACCCTGAGGGAAAGAAGCCATGACCATTGACACCCCCCCACCCTTCCTCCTTCCACTCTCCCCCCACTGCTAGACACTATTTGAGGGTGTCAAATATTTTGTTTGCCCAGAGTGCCATGTATGTTAAGGCATACCCAAACTTAACTGATGCAAGAACAAGCTCAAGAAGTCATGGTCCAAGCCGTTGATAGAATTACACCCTCTGCCAGACCCCACAGCAGCAACGCATGTGAATGCGTTGCATGTGAATGCGTTGCTCCTTGTGATGAAAAGTCACAATTTCTAGTTTTGAATAAGAAAAAATAGATACCATATGCCATAACTACAGCATATGTTAGCAACACATAAATCAATTCTCGATTTGGAAGGATGATATGTAATGTATAATAGTAACATAATGGTCGATGGAAGGAGATATTGAACTTCCGAGACTCCTTAGAGTAATCTTTTAGCCACATTAGAGGTGTTGCATGTTCCCACGCATCACTTGTTTTAGGGATGCTCATTGTTTGGTATTAAAGCCAACTTACTTAATACCAAATTAAGTTTAAGATGACTTTTAATGATATTATTATTGTGCAGGCATTGTTAAACCGGCGCTAAGACCATAAACTCACTACAATTGCGATTTTTAACGTGGGTGGCTACCACGATTTAGACCCAGGATCTTAGTTGTGCTGGCCCAGTGAGATGGTTCTTAAGCCACCACCCATCCACCTTATATCTGCAGGTGTCTTAGATAGTAGTAAAATATTTACATTTTCTACAATTTAATGGTTTATAAACTTTCTTCTTCTTTGCGATTCTTCGAAGCACGTTGGTCAGCCTTGATGAACATAGTCATTTGATATATTTTGGCTACATGTTAACACTCAATGATTTTGAAATCCTAAGATTCCTTAAGCACATCATATAATTCTAAGTTGACAAGAATAATTCTTATTATTTTCACCCAGATGTAAATATTCTTTATTAGCACTTCTGCCAAGGCATATCTGTTGAAAGTTCTATTGTTCTGCACCTGGGCACGCAGGCCGAGTACCTACAACCCCGGCTTCTTGGAATTCTGGCGTTTTTCAATCTACAGCTCCTGAGCTCTGCGACCAGTATGGAGGACAAGAAAAGTGTAAGTGGAGCCATTGAAATGATGGCCAGACAGGACCACTGTTGGTTGAATTTCAGCTCACTGTGAAAATTTGTTGCAAAGCTGAAATCCAATTAAATGTTATATATTTAATTACCACTTTAAAGAAAAATGCAAGTAATGGCACAATTTGATGGGTTTAAAAAAAATATATAAGCTATATACATCTTCGAAGCGCGATGTTAAATTACAGTTTCCCATTTTCTTACACAGCCCCTTGCATTTTCATTGAACTCCGCAAGGTCTTTTGAGCTGCAGAGGTTGGGTAGTAGAGCACAGACAAGGCAGTGTTCCATAGTATGGTCTGCTTCTCCACATTCACAGGTGGTTGGGCCGGTCTTGTAGCCCCATCTGACCAAAGCATCTTTTGATCGTCCCGTTCTAGTTCTCAGGCGGTTGAGTGTCTTCCACTGAATCCATGGTGCATCTGAGCCAGGAGGGAAGTCTTCAGCAGGTGGGATTCCCATGCCAGTTGCAGGAGGGTCACTCTCAAGCTTTTCCATCCAGAGCTGGAGTCTGGTTTCCCCTCGAGATGTTGTTAGGGGCTGCACATGGCTGAGGAAGCTTCTTCTTGACTTCAGTCGTTGGGCCGGGGGTTGACGTCCATGAAGGAGGTGGCGTTCATCGCTAGTAGCCTTTGTCATCTCGACTCGACTGGCCACTTCCCGTCGGATATCAGCAGGGGCAATGCCATATACATGTACCCAGGGGATCTTTGTGTCCATGTATTTGCATGTGTGTCTGTACTATATATATAACATGTTTTGCCCACAACTGCAGTCTTCGAGTCAACTGGAGTGTGTGATTCTTACAGACGCTTAACAGCCTGGTGTCTTTGATGGAGCTCATGGGCTCCAAGCACGTGACATCCGTACGGGTCAAGATGATGACAACCCTTCGAACAGGGCTGCGCTACCAGGACGAATTTCCCGGGCTCTGCTGCAAGTTAGTGGGGGCAAAGTTGTTATTTCAGTTATCTTATTTTAAAACCACGTTGGTTGGCTTTACAGGCTTTATACATTTCATCCACAATGGTCAACAAAGCTTAATGAAGCCAGCACAATATGATCCAATGGGGAGGTGTGACTAATATTAAAATATCTAGTTGGGAAAATGTAGTTTATTTTATTAGCTGTTATGTCTCTATTGTGTTTTTGGAAAATTATGTTATTTGAGATGTGCTAGAACAAACTAATTTAAAACCTATGTTTAAGATTATTTTGTTAGTTGCAAAGACCATCAGCTTCCTATACATGACAACCTGCATTAAACTCAGTCCTTCCAAGTTATATCTGTATTTCACAAAGGTTTATGCAGTCTGGAAAGACTTCAGATTGCTGCCCTGGAAGCACCCAGTGGATGATGTACAGTGCCATGAACTCGATAACCTAAGTTTTATTTCCGCACTACTAACATCAATGAAAAGTGATATGAAAACCGGTGCTGACCTACCTCCGTCACCGACCCCATGACAGACGTGGTGGGCAAAGGCCTTCTTCCAGCAGTGAAATGATAAAGGGCTGTTATCTAAGCATACAGTGCTGGGTTCTAGCTGAACCTAGCAACGCTTCCATGTGCTACATCTTCTGTAAAATAGTGTACACCAGTTGTAGTTGATCCACTAGTAAAATCAGACTCGCGGTGGGGTTATCTGTGTACAGTGTATGTAACTTTCCCTGCTTGTGGTTGCATTGCAGGGCATGGGACTGCTTTGTCCGTTGCCTGGAACTGGGGAGCCTAGGCCCCCTGCTGAGCCAAATCAGCGTGGCCCTGCTCCCTCTCATGGCACGAGAGCCCAAGGAAGTGGCGTGCATTTTCCACTACATGATTTTGGAGAATAGGTAAGGTCTGCTGTTTTGGAATGGCTTGTAAAAACCACCTCTGTGTGTTATTAAACCATCTGGGGTTGGGTATAGTATGTGATGTAGTGTTGCAGATATTGATGTTTATTTAATTAGGTATAAGGTTAGGAAAAGGTGGTAACAATAGTCAGGCTTGAAAATCTCAATCTCAGTTATGAAAGCTGGAAATAATGATTGAGAAGAAGTTAAGTGTATTTTATAGTTGTCTTGGTAATACCAATTTGAGAACAAATTTGGTCCGACATTTGTAAATGTGAAAGGTCAGTTCTTTTAAGCTCTACAAAAAAGAGGTTTGATATGAAAATTATAAGGAACAGAGAGAAAAAAGCATAGGAAGAAGGATTTGGGAGACGATGTGAAAATGGAGAGAGGAATAATACGATTCATACATGATAACAGTGTTGTATGGCACAGTTTTGTGCCAGTGGCATCCAGAACACTTTGGTAGTGCCACCACAATATTTCTGGGTTGGTTTGTCATTCTCAATGCCCATGCAGTCTAGCTTTAGACATATCACGAGGCAATCAGGTTGCACTTGTAAAGCTATACGGTTGCTTGTGTTTTGAGCGTAATATGCAGTTTTGTGTGTTTATTTCATGACTAACAGGGATGCAGTGCAGGATTATCTACATGAGGTGTACTTTATGCCAGACCATCCCGACCTAGGCCCCATCCTGGATGTGCTGAATGCATACAGTAAGGTGAGATTCACGAAAATAAACACTGCTCTTTATTAAGCTTGTATACGACTAGGACATTTGCTGTGATTGAACTTTGATTGAGTCCTTGGGCGGCAGGGTGGTGCAGTGGTAACATCTACAGCTCACAGAAAGAAGGTCTTGCCCGAGGCGGTTCGATTTCCGCTTCGAGGTTTTAACCGCTAACCCTCCTCAACAGCCTCTGCCTATCTTTCCTGTACTGCATAACCACATAGGTTGATGGTTCTGGATTGGATTGATCATTAAAAAACAATGCCTGGGATATGAGGGGAAAGCAGATGCGGATTTATGCATGTCCCATTCATAGTCTGCTTAAGAACACCACTGACTATTATTATATATGCTTGGCCTGCGCTTTTATTGGTTGACTCCACCAAAAATGGTATCCTATGCTGCAAGTCAATATTAGCACTGGAGGGGGTATGTTTAGTGATGGATGGTTCTACCACTCTGCCTCGTGTGACATGTTTGCTTTAGGTGCGTGGTTGTGAATTACACTTGCCCCAGTGGTGTATCGTGACTAAATATGGGATCTGTGTACATTACAGGAGCAGTCTCGCTCAGCAGACCTGCTAGCAGAACTGCAGAGGTTAATGCGTTCTGTGCAACACGAGAATGTGCAGATTCGCATCCATGCACTATCCCGCCTGCGCCACACTCTCTACCAGAACCAGGTTTGCCACCCAGACGTGTGTTGTTTAATGTAAAAACAGATTCTTCTCAAGGGCTTTAGGGCATGCTGTTATAACTATGCCATTGGTAAAATATGATCACAACTAAATATTCAAAATATAGAATAGGCTACATGGAATGTTTTAGATCTGATGTTTAAGCAGGTTTGAGCCTGCATAATGCTTGGATAGGAAACTACTGTTTACAATAGGATGTTATAGACTGGTTGTCTATGTGGTGGGTAGCAGAGGGCAATACAGAAAAGTATATTGTTGATAACAATGGTGAAGTTTTTTCCTCTTTGGCCTTATTTGTTTGCCCAAATGGTCTCATCTGCAGTCCTTAACTTATTTGGCCTGGCCTTCTGTTACTCTTAACCTTCACTTTCCCCACCTGGCTGCTTCCTTCTCTGATGGGCTTGAGCAGTGCCTGGCTTTAGAATGTCTCGCTCAATCTTTACCCATCCTTTTCAGCTTTTGTGCCACCCAGCCTTCACCTTTCCGAATGGGAATTGAACCTCAAGCTTGTTTAGTGCTCAGCGTGGTTCTTTTTTTCAGGACAAGCTGATGAAGTACGCATGGGAGAGTGAGACAGTAGAGCCTGTCATCTCGCATCTGGTCACTGTGCTGTTGGAGGGTTGCCATGATGCTGACTTATCTGCACGCCTGCTATTTGGCGAGTGCCTGGGCGAGTTGGGAGCGATAGACCCGGGCCGTCTGGACCTATCTGCCAGTTGTCAACCCAACAGAACTACTACTTTCCTGGTGAGAATTCTAATACACTACTCTGGCTAATTAGAATAACTGGTCACTCAATTTACATTCTGATTACTATAGATCTTCCAGGAGTGCAGACTTTAACTTATAAGAATACATATACACGATGCTGCCGTGGTGTAATGATGAGCAACTTGGACTTTTAATCCAGAGATCCTCACTTTGACTGCCTGGTTGTGTGTGGTGGAGTTTGTCTCTGGAGTTTATCAAATACCTTGAATACAACCACTACCTCGTAATGGAAAATATACTTGAAGCAAAAACATTGTTTGAATTGTGATGACATTGAAGATATTTGGACATTCTTGTTAATCAAAATTGTTGTATATTTGTCACACAGGCTACAGTGGAGGATTCTGAATTTGCTCGGGAACTCCTCACAGAGCTCACTCGTGCCTTCCTGGCCACGGCCGACAATGTGCGAGCACAGGATTGTGCTGCGTATGCAATGCAGGTCAGCCACTCCTCACACATGCTTTTTGTAGTGACACCTTCTCTAGCTTCTGATCAGATACACACACTTCATAAAAAATATTTTAGAATGTATATGATTTTGCTTCTGCTTTGGGTTTTTTACATTCACTGTTTGGCCAGAGTACGAACGGCATGATTGCATTTCGAAGTGGACATTCCATGTACCCTTACTTTTTTACCATCAGCTTACCCTGCTGATAAAGTTTGAACTGGGCAAGGATTTTTGTTTTGTACGCATGTGTTCCTTCGATAGATTAATCTGGAAGGCCCATTAGCTGATAATGTGTTCATTTTATTCAACTTCTGAACATATTTACAGACAGTACCTAAATTGCCTTTTGTCAATGTACTGTTGAATGAAGGCATTAAAAAGTGGTTGTTGTTTTACCATACTTCAGCTGATCAATGTAGGTTGGTACCATTTCTAATTTTTTTTTTGGTGGCCTTGATTGAACAGGAGCTTCTGCAGATCTATGGCTGCAAGGAGAGTGCTGAGGACACTCCCGGGCGCTGCCTCTGGAGATCCTTTCCTGACAACGTGCAAGAGATTCTAGAGCCACACTTGCACACAAGGTTAGCCCTGTGTTAAATAGCACAAGGATGTTTAACAATGTAAAACAATAATCAAAGAACAATGATCCCACCCAGATGCAAAAGTACTGCATGTTGCTGTGTGTTTGTCGAATTGTTTTTTTGTGATTTTGGTATTGATATGTTAAATGCATAACATAAATAAGTCAGTTATGGTAATTACTGGGACTTACCAATGTTTCACCACAGGTATATTAATTCATCACCTATGTTCAATTGGGCAAAGCTGCGTAAGCCGATTTACGTCACGAATGAGAGGAAGACATTCCAAGACTGGGCGTGCACATGGGCAGGGTACCTCCTCACCAAGGTGAGCACACCGATTATGTATACACTTTATTTTAAACTCGGGGGTCAAGGTAGAAGCGTTCACGTCGCGATCCCTGTCAGGTAATACTTGGTATTGCCTGCGAATTCTACCAAACACTTCGAGGCCGAGCTGAAAGACAACGATGTCCAGAGGCTGACCATCGTGCTTCGAAGAATCGCAAAGAAGAAGAATTTTAAACTCCATTATTAGTTTTGTAAGACTGTATATAGTAATGATGCGGTTGCAGTCAAAAGGCAACAAATTATCCAGATAGTACCCTTCTAATCAGCAGAATAATTATTTTAGGAGACTGTCAGAGATGCTAAAACCTCAAAATATTCTGCTGTCATGCCACTCTTGAGCATGCTGGTCTGTGTGGGTTGCTGAAAAGGGGGAGTGAGGGGAAGCTTCTTGGACCAATTCAAATGTATACATCTCGTATTAAAGCTTGTTAAGCCATTCTGGTGCCATGTGCGGTTCTGCATTGTGTTCCCTGCTACCTGTGAATTGTGTGGTACCCGCTCCATCCATCCATTTTCAGAAACCGCTTAATCCCGTACAGGGTCGCAGTACCCGCTCCATTTTTAACAAATGTATCTGCTGCTGCAGGTCAGGAAGGAGCCAGCACGCAGGGTGTTCACATCATGCAGCATGATCATCAAGCATGATATCAAAGTGACACTCTTCCTGTTGCCACACATCCTCGTTTATGTGCTATTGGATGGTGGCCCATCCGAAGAACAGGAGGTAATGGTATCAAAGTAGTAGTCGTTATTGCAATGTTTGTTATTTAAAACTATTTTTAAAACGACTATAGCAGATTATTTTCCTATTATAATTCTTGATAGGTTGTCAGTTTTATCTTTTTGAGGTCTATGCATTTACATGAAATCAAATAACTTTACAATATGCTTTAGATTGCTCTGCGTCATAGTTCTTTATATCAGAATAAAACGCATTCATGTTAGTAACTCTTGAAGCAGTTTAACTCCACTTATCCGAAATGACGTTGAGGATTGGGTTGATAAGAGAACATATGAACAAGTCCATTTCCCATTAATAATTTATCAGAATTCATCACATGTTGCAACTTATAAAATATCTAATGCTGCATCACCTTTACCATGATATAGGGTGATTTTTTTAAACCAACAATTATACCAATTATTTACATATTCATTTTGTTTACATCAAGTAATTGTATTTCAATAATTACAAGAATTTGGAGATCACGACAACAACAAGATCTGTAGATTCCCAGGCCTCTGCCAATCATATGAATTGTGAACTTCAGGATATTATGCATACGTTTACAGTTAACACATAAGTACATATTATATTGTACAACAACAGACTCATGTATAATCACATTTACCACCTACTCGTTTCTTTTGCTTATGCAAGTCTCAATGATGAAAAGATAATCTTCATATTATTAACACTTCAATTATGCTTGTTTTCAACTTCGTGCTTCTAAAGGTATTTACAAGCATGTACTTGCATGTATACCAACATGATAAACTTGCCGTTATGTGTTTATTTACATGTTTGTGCCTGTTATTTTGCATTGCAGGTTTTGGATGAGATGTTGGCAGTGCTGCAGCATGACGTGGGGCAGGAGGGGTCTGAACGTGCTGATGCAACAGACCTTAGCCAGATGAGTGCCCAGACAATATTTTCGGTGCTTGACCATTTAACCTTGTGGTCCAGGCATAGGTTTAAGTCACTCAAGAAGAGACATCAAGACCATTCCACAGGCAAAGCTGGTAGGGCTTTACCGTGACCATATGTTTTTTTTATTTTGACATGGCTATGTGTGGCCAGCAGTTTCCATATAAGATGAACCATTGTGCAGACCTATGTGTGTTAATTTTTCAGTTTTTAATATGCCCAGAGCATGCACTGAGCAAGAGCTTTGCTAGAAAGGGTGCTTTTGCATTTGTACATGTTTCATTTTAATGTGAGAAAGTGGAGGGAAGTAGATTAGTTTGTATTTACAGTAGTATTGTGGGTAGCATTTGGTTTGTGTGATGGAGATTGAGACATTGCTTTAGTAGAGCAGGTTTTTCATTTACCTCAAATCATGTTTAAAGAGTCAAGGTGTGTAATTGTTAAGATGGGTGAGAAATCAAAGCTCTACCTTAACTAAGCAATAACAAAGCCTCAGACCTCTGTCTTTAGATATGTGTGGAAAATGTGATCTGGAATTTCCTCTCTTTTTCGTGTTTTCTGTCCTTGGCTGGGCAGGTACGAGTAGTGCAGTGGTAAGAAACATCGTAAAAGACGAGCAGTACAAGCAAGTGCAGGGCTTCCTAAAGCGTATTCCCCAGAGCGTGCTGTCTTCCTCTTCATTCCGCTGCAAAGCTTATACACGTTCCCTCATGCACTTCGAGGCGCACATCGAAGAGAGCAAGCAAGACATACAGAAGCACCTGGCCTTCCTGCAGGTGAGAGCCAGTTTGGATGTCTGCAATTCTGAGTGGCTGTAGTAGTGAGAGCATTCTACTGATCAGTGACCCAGATTATTACCTGTCTATACAAACAACCAGGAAATATTGGTATCTTATCTGGCCCTAGAACTCCTTATGTCAACTTAGTTTAAAATCTTCTTCTTTGCGATTCTTCGAAGCACGATGGTCAGCTTCTGGACATCGTTGTCTTTCAGCTCGGCTTCGAAGTGTTTGGTAGAATTCGCAGGCAATACCAAGTACTACCTGACAGGGATCGCGACGTGAACGCTTCTACCTTGACCCCCAGTTTAAAATTATAGTCTTGTACGATTGGCCAAAATGAATGCATTGATATAGGTTTTCGTGGCACGATGTATAAAAATTGCTCTTAAGAGCTGCTCTTTCGGGATAGCTGAGAATTGCTTTTCCTTCGACGATTTGCCTCACACGTCGGACGCATCAAATGCATCCAACGTGGGAGGTGAAAGATTGCGAAGGAGAGAGGAGAGACACTCGACACGGCTTTCCTGTAAAGTGTGCCCTTCAGAGCAGTTTTCTAAACCAAGACCTACAAAGTGAGGAAATGTCAAGCTGGATTATTTTTAATTGAAATTTATTAATTGGCTGCTATGTCAAAATGACAACCAAAGGTCCTTGGCCAATGAAACAACCAGAACCAGGTAGAAGCATGCTGTAAGAGCACACCTTGGATGCTGAGTGTGAGTGGTGCAAGCTTTATGGAATATGTCATCAGGGTAATACAAAGATGTCAAGATAGCAACATCGTTGGAAGTGATGTTTTTTTCGTCCTTGTGTATGTGTGCAAATCTACTTGTGAATGTCTGCTTGTTTACCTATCTGTAATACGCACCCACATTTATTTTGTGTGTGGTATGCGTGTGGTTGGGGGCTTGCGATGGTTGTGGGACCCAGACGTTGTACGCCGCCATGGATGAACCAGATGGCGTGGCGGGTGTGACGGCGCTTCGCAAGGAAGAGCCATCGCTCCACGAGCAAACGCTGGAGCACGAAAGCATCGGACAATTGCGTGATGCCACCGCGTGTTATGAGAAAGCCATCCAGGGGGAGCCACACAAGGTGACATGTCTTGCTTGGATTGTCACTTGGGTTGGTGTGGGCTAGGACAGGTTTTGGCAAGGATTGGATAGAGTTAGTACAAGCTTTTCTGGGTCCGGGTTGACCTGGTTTGGGCTCTGCTAAAGCTGCACTGGTCTTTAATGGGGGGGGGATGGGGTGGCCGATTCTGCGTATTCACGACAATTATCAAGCAGGCTTGGCATCTCAAGGACAGTTCATTTAGTATTACAAGCTCAACTCCACAACTCAAATGTATGTGCCCATTCATGACCATCCACGAAGTTCCCTGGGTTCAGCCTGTATAGCTTGTCTTACTCTGCCTCCGCCCCCTCCCCAAGGCCATGGTCATATGGAATGGATCATAACAAATTGAGTATCTTGTAACACATTTTTGGATTGGGTTAAGCTATCCTATACTAAAATCATTATAATTTTTTTTGGTATATATATTTACAAATATACGTATCCTATGGTGAACTGTATGAACCCGGCCTGTTCCTGCAAACCTGGTTTGTGAACTGAGGCTTCTCACTGGTCGTGAAAAAGTTAGGCGAGTTGGAATGGGTTGTGGCTGCAATGGGTTAGGTTTTCTTGGGCAAGTGCTTACCTGGGATAGTATATCACTTATATTTGTATTATCCTATTATAACTGCTGAGAAATACTGTTGGGTAGTTTGCTAGTACTCTTAGAGTCTCGAACTATGAACATTTCTAAACAAGGAATTAGCAAAATAGCCCATTGTTTTTGAATGAATATTTACTATATTGGTATTGTTGCCGCTCACGGTGTGGGCAATGCAGATTTCATACCGTCATGGACTGCTGCGATCCCTGCTTGGCCTTGGGGAGCTCTCCACTGCCTACTCGATGGTCAACGGTATCCTCTCCCAAAGGTGGCGCATTCACTAGTTACAGGCATGAAAATATAATTATTTCCCATCAAGATATCACCTGCCCCTGTGTCACTAAATTATCTCTGTTAAGTAACCCATGTGCTTTTATATAGCTGACATCCATTTCTGCCTATCAACTGGCAAAAAATGTGAGGCTACCAATGCCATATAATTTGTAATTTATAAATCTCTATAATAAATATGACATCTAAGAAGCTGTAAAGTAAATTAATAACTATTTATTAATATTTAGAGTCCAAATACTGACAACTGCCCTTTTACACTGCCATAACATAGCTATGGTGAATGGTTACGCAAGATGACCTTATACCTGCACTGTGAATGATCACTGTAATCATACAGGCCGGAGTGGACAAATGAGCTGAATGTGTACCGGGTGGAGGCAGCTTGGAAGCTTACCCAGTGGGGTGACCTAGAGACCTGTCTCACCGATGGTATGCATGGCAATGCATTTACTTTTCTCGCGATCTAGTTGGTCTATTGTTTTGTTGGTCAATCATGCCTCCATCTACCCACTTTCATCATACAAGACCACTTACATTTACCATCCTGCTGATCATTCCACCATCTTTTTCACTCGCTTACCCACTTATGTACTCGATCGCCGTGCTCATCATCCTATATACCCACAATGTTAACATCCCACTCCCTAATCCACCCACTCACTCAAAAATACCACTTTGCCAATAAGTGATGGATGATATCACGGTATTTATGTTAAGTTTTGGTGCACTTTAAGACCATTTGAATTGCCAGAACAAGTTGTGCAATTCCTTAGCACCTACTCTCCCGCGATCACAACCAACATGCATTCCTCCCAATCCACTTACCATCCAACTTACCCACCCACGTATCCACTTATCATCCTTAAGGGTCATTCACTTGCATACCAAATCACCCACCCATGCACCCACACATCCACTCTCCACTATACTGTTCTATGGACATATATACTCACCTTTTCTCTTATTTATTTATAATGGAATGTTTCACTAAAGCTTTAGTTACCTCATGCATCCTTAAGGATAGTGGACCTAACACACCTCAGGTTTTCAAACTTGTTGCATTATAATTTTATGCCACGTCTTACAGTATAAGGTATACTGCCTAGGTAAATCCCTTCATAAAACCTTAATGTTATTGGTTTGTCGGTTTTTCTATATTGTTTGTTTTATTCACTCAGAGACATCTGGGTCCTGGAGCATTGGACTGGGCAAGTTGCTCCTGGCAGCCAAACAGGATGACCGTGAAACTCTAGAACGCCAGCTCAAGGTGGTGCGTGCCGAGCAGATGGTGCCCCTTTCTGCTGCCAGCCTGGAGCGTGGATCCTATCAGCGTGGATATGAGTACATCACCCGGTGTGTCTGCGCAGGAGACTGGCTGATTATGAGCTGTAGTATTAAGGAGACATCACATAATAACTGGTTTTGGTGGGGGGGGG
>JAZEWU010000009.1:9348660-9370025 GCA_036362915.1 Geotria australis
TGCCTCCAGTTGGTGACTTGTGCTCGGTTGTGTCGGAAGGCAATTAGTATATTAGTGCCAGTGGTAGTAGACTAGGTGTGGAATCCAGTTTGCTAATGAAATATGTTCGAAGACGAACACGTGTTCGAAAGAGTGACATAATCTATTTGTATTGTGTTTCCAAAACTGGTTGATCTTAATGTTACTATTGTTTTCACATTACTGCTCTGACATTTATGTGTATGGTGATGTAGGCTGCATATGCTGAGTGAACTGGAACACAGCGTAAGCCGCTCTCCGAGTGTCAACCAATTAGAAATTCAGAGCGCCTGGCCGTCGGCATGGCAGGCACGGCTTGAAGTGACGCAAAATTCATTCCGTGCCAAGGAGCCGATCCTGGAGCTGCGTCGTTCCCTGCTCTGCCTCACTGGCGACTCGTAAGTACTGGGGTTGAACCGCACCTTTAGCATAGTTGCATTATCACCTGAATTTATGCAGTGATACTGCCTTTAACACTAGTGTGGAGTGGTGCATGTTGTACACAATACACAAATTAATCCAGCATATCCTGTCAAAATTATGTTATCTTTGACCCTTTTATGTTATTGCTGGCCTGAAATCAAGTTAAAATTGTGTTTTCCTGTGGCTAAGAGGAGTCTTATGATAAATTATTCCATTCTGCGCTTTCTCTTTTGCTTATTCATTTGGATGTACCTCAGTCCTACTGTAACTGCTAGATTTTTTCACAACATTAACCTAAACTCATTGGCTCCAGTCCTCTCCAGGCATCTAGTTTGTGACATCTACTCCTCTTAGCGTTAACCTAAATCTCTGACCCGAAACTAAAAAGACCTCCACCAACCTTGATTATTAACTCTGATGCTGTGTGCAGAGAGGCATTGGTCGGGGAGTGCTGGCTTCAGAGTGCGCGGGTGGCACGGAAGGCAGGACATTATCAGACGGCATACAATGCCCTGCTGAATGCACGTGCCGTGCATCCCCCAGACCTGTGCGTGGAGAGGGCCAAGTGGCACTGGATCCAGGTAGCCCAGCTGTCTACATGACCAGTCTAACACGCTTGTCGTTTGCTTTCCATCCTCTGAACCAGCAGTTACCAAACCTGTTTTGCTTGTGTACCACCATTTTCTTAAGATATTAACAGAAGAAACGAGTCTTAACGATGGTAATTTGTTCCACGAAACCGGTTAAGTGATTCGGTCATGAAGTGGGTCTCGCAAATAAATGTTAAAGGCTTAATTTGTTCCCAGAGCATCAAAAGTTACACTTTTTCACCCAAAAAACATACTTTATAATATTTTAACTATCGATATTAATAAATGAACATACTAACAACATAAACACAACACGTTGAAATAAACACACACTTTGGGAAACGTAATTATTCATTTAGTTTCAGTTTTAAGTAAAAATATAGCAAGAATTAAAGAGCTGTTCCCACTTCAAAGTGCAGCAGACACTGAATGTAAACATTGGTGAAGTGCTCATAAATGGTCGTTGCTGCTTAGCCGAGGCCTGGTCAGACCACTTTGGATCCCAAGTACATTGTTAGTACTGTATACAGTGTAGATTGGCCAAAATTGGCGGTTGCATTGGCTGCTTGATTGTTAACAGGGGAATGGTTGGTAAACGAACACATTGGGCTCTATAGAGGCCCGTGGTTAAGCAATTATTCGTTAACAGGGGTGGTCGTTAAGAAAGGTTCAACTGTAAAGACAAGGATGTTGTGCACACAGTTGGTATCTAAACCTGACTGTGGCTGCACCTCTACAAAACTGTATTAAAGCTGGCAACTGCTGTTTGGTTTTCATGGCTCGACGTGTGACAATTTATCTCGAAGTGCTCTTTTGGGATAGCCCTGTCGGGCTTTCCCCTTCTCTTTCGATGTTTTGCATCCCACATCGGAGGCATCATCGGGCTGATTTTATCACATTGCCACCTGTTGCATTTCTAGTATCATTGAGCACACATTGCGTACAGTCCTGTTGTGATCAAATTTCGCGTCAACTGATGTGTGTCCTGCCTTAGGGAAGAGTGCACCAGGCACTACTACAGTTGCAGAGGAGCGTGGAGCAGCACGTCGGGGGAAAGGACTGCCACCCTTATGACCCAGGCCAAACAGCTGTCCTGGCACGTGCCTTCCTCCTTATTGGCCGTCTCATGGAGGAGACGGCCAACTTTGAGAGCAATGCCATCGTCAAGCAGTACAAGGTGTGACAACGACGGGATGGGAAGGGGAAAAAGGGGCATTAAATGCTGGGTTATGGGATGTAGCACTTGTTTGTGGCTGAAGGGGCCGTGAAATGAGGTGTAAGATTGAAGTTTCAGAATGGATTGATTGAACAGGGTTTATAGTGGTATGATGATGATAACATGGAAAGAGACATTAAATTTTTATGATAACAGTTGCGAATAGAATTAATTAGCTATCCTGAACTCGATAACTTATCTTTGCCAACTAAAATCTACATTTCTGCATTGGCAAAATCAATAAAATCTCCAGGTAACAGATGAATTGCATTTTCTGCATTTGCTCATGTGGGTTTGTCTTGCTGTTACTCATCACTGGCTTTATTCTCCAATTATTGTCTCTTAAATCAATGTTTGCCCATGTCTACATAAAAGTGTGGTTTGCTTAGAATCAGGTAGTGTAACATAGAGAGGGCTAATTTCAAGGGTGTTGTAGATTTACATTAGCTGTGTAAGGAAATGGGAAACTGTAATTTAACCATCGCGCTTCGAAGAATCGCAAAGAAGAAGAAGCAAACAACAACTACTTTGGTATCTTAGTTTTTCCATTTGGATAATTTCTTATCAGACTTGCACCCTTTGCGGCGAAAATTATTTCCTTTGATTTTTGTTTTTTTGACTGCCGTTGCACATTTGGGTCGATTGTTCCCCATTGATAATGATCACAGTTCAGGAAACATTTTGACAAAAAGCAAATGCTTCTTTCATGGCCTCTATACATGTACATGTCCTCTATATGCTGATCCCCAGGAGGTGATCTCCCTCCTTCCTGAATGGGAGGATGGACATTTTCACCTGGCCAAGTACTACGACAAGCTGATGCCAACAATGACTGAAAACTGTATGGAGAAGCAGGGCGAACTCATCTGGCGCATCATCGACCACTTTGGGCGGTAAATGGAGTTCCATGATTATTCATTGCTGCTTGTCAGTCAACAATCAATAATATTTATTTTGTTTCCTCTTTTTTCCCTGAGTTAAATATTCTTCTCTTTAACTATGTTTTCCTCTATTCCACTCTGCAAATATCAATTTGTGAATGTTAATCACTTTTTTTTATGTTTTATATTTCTAGTATTTCTGGACAAATTGGCACATAATTTCTCTGCATTGCATAAACGTTTTCAGTACAAGTAATATTTCAACAGTGTTACCTTTCACAGCTTTTCCTACCCACATTAAAATAAACACCTATACAAATTTCCCAAATCAGTAGTTACTAAAACAAACTTCTTCGTACAAGAGCTAAACATTATACTTGAGCTGATTGCTCCAAAATGCTTTTGAACACATTAATTTGTATTTTTCCAGGTCCCTAATGTTCGGGAACCAGTTCATATATCAGAGCATGCCCAGGCTCCTCTCACTCTGGTTGGACTTTGGAGCCAGTGTCTTCGAGCTTGAGAGAGGTGCCATGCGAATCCTTACACATAAATCACAGCATTGCTTTGGAAATGTAATTTGATGGCTCTCCCTCTGCCATCAGCATCAATGTGGGATATTACTGAAAGTAACCATCGACTGCAACTCGGCGTTAAAGATCCTTTGACGTCATTCCCAGAAATAGTTAATAACATGCCTATATCTTACTCCAAATCCTATATGTAATGATGCAAAAATCAAGGTCTCCTTCTCAAGCAACGAGCTGTGCTCATCTGCCCTTTTAACTCTGGGCCAGTAGTCTAAATATTATCTTGCTTTTGCAGTGCCTAGGCTTTCTATCACAGTCATGATTTACTTTTTAAAGAGATATCTAAAGGGTAATTAATTAATTAATTTCTTTTTACATGACTGAAACATCTTGATTATCTCAAGAATATAAAGATTTCTATAGTAGACACAAGCGTACATGTAAACAAAACCTCCTTCATTTAGCACGGAAGCAACAAAGTACCCGAGAGGATGGTACGATTTGCATCATGCTTCGCTCATTGATTAGTGACGAGGCTGTGCACAGCAGCGCAAATGTACAGTTTGTCACCTGTCTCTGCTCCCTTCCCCAACCGTTCCAGGAGCTGAGCATCGTGCTTCGAAGAATCGCAAAGAAGAAGATCACACCACACAATTTTACCCCCCAGGCAACCGCTTAGAACGCATCCAGCCTATTGCGGCTGAGCTGGCCGCGATCGTCAAGGTCATGATGGTCCACACAGAGAAGTTGGCCCCCTACCAGTTCCTCACGGCCTTCTCCCAGCTCATCTCGCGCATCTGCCACCCGCATGCAGATGTTTTTGCTGGATTACAGGCCATGATTGTTAAGGTGCTGACGCGGTACCCACAGCAAGCCTTGTGGATGATGATGGCTGTCTCAAAGGTGAGGATCTACTCCTGTCACCATCCTTGCCTTCATACTACACTATCCCCTTTTCTTATGCTACTTTCTGTTGTTACCTCTTCTCATACTTACCCTCCAGCCATGAACCTCGTAAAATAATAACGAGAATGATTTGGTTATTTTTTTCTCTAATCATGTGATAGCATGTGGAAGGAAAATTGAGTGTTTATGCTAGTAATGGCCATAACCCAGGGAATTGAGAGGTAACTTTTAGTCTTGAGGAGTATTTTACGTGTTTCTGTCTGCGGCAAAGAGCTAGGCGTTACAAAAAAACTAGAAAAAGTTCTGGCACGTGAGGGGGAACAGTGGAGGTTCAAATTAGATTGTGGCAAGCATTGTAGATCTAATCAGGAAGAAGTTGCAATGGGTGGGCCAGTTTTGTAGAGGATGGATGATTACAGATCATGCTGCAATGACAGGCATTGGGTTAGGAGCTCAGTGACTTAACAAAATGCTGAAAGCCAGACAGTAAAGTATTGTAACAACAGACTTTTGAAAGTGACGTCTTAACTGTATAGCAGTTGCAGAAGCAGTTGCAGAAGGAAGTAAGGTATGGTAATGTGTGGTGGGAGTAATGGCATGGGCTATTGTTGCCATTTCATGAATCCCTAGTCTACAGGCATCTCATGCACACTTTGTTTTGATTTTGCTTCCAATATTATTTCCACACAGTTCCCATGTGTTATAATTGTGCCTGCATGCTTCTGTCTTACTTATTAAATATCCCCAGTCATCACACGCCGGACGTGCCGAGCGCTGCAAGGCCATCTTCAACAAGGCAGTGCAGGTGGATGGCTCCCTGCAAAAGTTCATCGAAGATAGCACTTTGCTGACTGAACGGCTGGTCGAGCTCTGCAATAGACAAGTCAGTAACACCAAAGGGCTTCATGATCATTTAGAGTTTCAAAATAAACAGCTAAACAGCTAAAAAGTATGTTCCTGTGTTGTATTCCATAGTAAACAAAAAAAACTGCAGAACACACGGCAACCACCTGCCCAGACATATCTGTGTTTTTTTTTTAAACAGAAGCCATCGTTTTATTATGTTTTGTTGGTATACTGACTGTAACAACAGCCTACTTTATCCTTTGTTAATTTGCTTCACAGTTGTGTCTGCTCACTGTAATGAGGATTACTTAACAGTGCCACCACCCATGATCCTGGTTCTCTTTGTCACCATCTCCCTCTCTCTATGTTCAGCAAATCAACCCCAAGACCACAATGACCATGAGTGTGAACTTCTCTCGGCTGAAGCACTTGGTTGAGGACTCCAGCTTCAGCAAAGTGCTCATCCCACTGCAGGCTGTCATGACGCCTACGCTGCCGTCGACACCCGGAGGCCATGCTGACCATGACCCCTTCCCCGGCAACATGGCCTATATCGTGGGCTTCGATGACAAGGTGAACAAAACTTTTTTTACGGATATATTTTTTGCTAATATGTTTGTGAACTGATTGTTTCAACTATTGGAACTTTTTTTGCCAGTACACGAATAGTGCAGAATACACAAGGTGTAACCCTTTCTGGCAATGAGAAACATGTTAAGATCTTACAACACATGTTTCTCATTGCCAGAAAGGGTTAAACCTTGTGTATTCTGCACTGATTATTTCTACTATAAATTCCATTAATTGCGTATCCAGCCTCTTTCAGCATGTTTCTAATGAAAATGTAGAAAAGCCATATTCAGCCTATTTCTAGTAGTCCATTACATGATATGGTGTATATACATTATAATAGGATAATTTTGAATTACAGGATATTTACAATATACCTTTTGTACACCAATAATGCTAACAGAATAACATAGGTTTCATTGCAATGTTTCATTGATACTTAATAATCTACATATAACATTAATTATTTACACCATGCTTTGCAGAAGAGATGAGCAACATACGTTTTTCTTGCATCCTTGTATGACAAATCCTGTAATAATGTTAAGCACTCACTTCATTTATAAACAATTTTCAATGCATTTGAATGAGCAGATACACGTTAAAATATGAATAATTTATAATTCCCTTTCAGTCAAATTTTAAGCGTATGAAAATGTTGATTCCAGTACACTTTAATAACAAACTTAATGACGTTGATTTCTTTAAATTAAAGTGAAAATAGACTGATAGTATATAATGCTCGTTTTTCCAATACGAGTGTTACACTAATTTCCATAAAATTATAATGGGACTCTGAGTGCCTTTTCTTTGAGCGTGTCCTGTCTTAACAGAGCTGGCATTCATTTTTAACAAACAGGTGGAGGTGCTACTCTCGCAACAGAGACCCAAAAAGATTTGCATTCACGGCAGTGACGGCCGGTCCTATGCAATGATGTGCAAGCCCAAGGATGACCTACGCAAGGATTGCCGCCTTATGGAGTTTAACTCACTCATTAACAAGGTGACCTTCATAAGTGAAATATAAAAGTGCATGACCCATACATATAGGTTCCCCAAAAGTGACGCTCTAGTTTCAATTTCCTATATTTATTGAAATATTTCAGTCACAGCACTGGTTTTGATATCACAACACCAATGAAGCACGGGAGATGTATCCACATGAAAAAATGTTCAATGTGATCCCTGTGGATCCAATGCCATTTGCAGACCTCTACTGAAAGTTTACATAACTGCAGCTAGTATTTTTTCAGTGATGTTCTCCAAAAGCAGCTGTGATTTCTGCCTTCAATTCTTCAACCGTATATGGATTATTCCTGTACACACCGGTAATAAACGCCCATGTTTTATGTGTTCTTTGACACAAAATGAATGGAAGTAAAATACTTCTATAAATATAGGCAATTCAAACTAAAGACTTTTTTGATGACCTTGTCCATATAAACACGTGAAGAATTGTAATGTACATTATTACTGGCTTGAAATTTACACCATTTTCTTTCAACTTTATGCAATGTTTTCCCATCTATAAAATGTGGCAATATTGTGTTGGCAGACCTTTAGTCTAATACGGTGGGGGATGATCATAATGTGCTCTTGTTTAATGACATAATCAAATGGTTGTCTATAACGGAGCATACCCATGCAAGTTGGTGCAATTTGTTTCAATGTACTCACCAGCAGGATAATTTGTGCTTTTACAGGTTTTTTTAAATGCTTGCTTTTCCCAAGTTTGGGTAATCCTTTGATCAACTTGCCCGGCTTTCCTCTCACGGAAATGAGTAGGTTGCCCTCTTCAGGTGAGGGGAGAGCAGTTGCCCTTAGTGGAGGAGTTTAAATATTTTGGGGTATTGTTCACGAATGATGGTAAGCGGGAATGTGAGGTTGGCCAGCGGATTGCAACAGCGTCTGCAGTGATGCGGGCACTGTACCGGTCCCTGGTAGTGAAGCGGGAGCTTGGTCCGAGGACAAAGCTCACGGTTTACAGGTCAATCTACGTCCCTATCCTCACCTATGGTCATAAACTTTGGCTAATGACCGAAAGAACGAGATCGCGGATACAAGCGGCAGAAATGAGGTTTCTCCCCAGGGTTGCTGGGCTCACTGTCCGTGAGGGTGAGGAGCACAGAAATCCGGGACAACCTCAGAGTAGAGTCACTGCTTCTTCGGATTGAGAGGAGCCAGTTGAGGTGGTTCGGTCGATCTGGTAAGGATTCCCCCTGGAAGGCTCCCCTGGGAAGTCTACCAGGCACGGCCTACTGGGCGGAGACCTAGCGTCCGACCCCGGACACGCTGGAGGGATTATATCCTTCGGCTGGCCTGGGAACGCCTGGGAATCCCCCAGGAAGAGCTGAAATCTGTTGCGGAGGACAGGGATGTCTGGTCCACTCTCCTTGGACTGCTGCCACCGCGACCCCCACCAGGACAAGCGGTTTAGAAAATGGATGGATGGCTATACAGCTTTATAACAAACCCTTTAGTTACATTAGATCATTGCCAGTAGTTACTTTGATCTCCTGCTACAGACACGCGGATAGGCAAACAGACATAAGGAAACATGTAATATTAACCCTGTCAACCTGAGTTGGAAAGGGTTAAAAGGGATGCTGTAAGTGGTTGTGTAGTTATGTGTGCGTGCTTGTATATTAACAGTGCCTGCGCAAGGATGCCGAGTCTCGCCGACGTGATCTTCGTATCTGCACTTACGCCGTGATTCCCCTGAACGAGGAGTGCGGCCTAGTGGAGTGGGTCAACAACACCGAGGGCTTCCGAAAGATCGTCACCGACGTCTATGAGAAGATGGGTGAGTGCCTGCTACACAACCCAGGGGGGCGCAAGTACTGGGTGAGTTCTTTAAGGTTTGATTTTCCTAACCAGATTTAATATAGCCTTAGTTTAGACAGGTAAACAGTAATATTTTCAATATGACCTACTAATTTCTGATTGGTTAATGTAATTTTTTAGCACTAGCTGTGTCCACTGCAGAAAACATTTATTGGAATTATACCATTTATTCAAACAGATTGTTGATTTGTATGACCAAATGTGATCAGTCTTTTACCATGTGATTATTTTAAGACTTAAAAGCGTGAAGGGGGGTTTTGCGAGCAGGCATAACCAATATTAAATGTTAAAAGCCTTTCTATAAGCAAGTCACGTGTCCCTCCTCTGCTGCAGATGGCCTGTCCACCAACTCCGAGATTAAACTCAGGCTGGCCAAAGAGAAAATAGTGGAACAAAAGCTCAAAATATACCGAGACAAGCTGCTGCCACGATACCCGCCTGTCTTCCATGAGTGGTTCTTGCGCACCTTTCCAGATCCCACCAGCTGGTGACTATGCAAACACCCCCCACATATCCACAAATCCACCTCCCTATACATAAGTAGAACTACATACACCAGGTATGCACTATTATGCAATTGTTGATGGTGATAGATAGATAGATGTTTATTATTACAACAGAAACATATCCAGTGAGTCTGCGAGCTGTTTAAGGGATCCCTGCGACACAACAAACATGCAAATTGACAATTGGCCTTTTATCTGTAGGGAGATAAACTCAACAATTCACGTGTTGCACCGGTGAGATCACCCCCTCGTGTACGGTCTCAGGCTTCATAGGCGTTTGCTAACATTTTCTCATTCCAATGATATATGCAGGGAAAAACGAAATATTCTCAATATGTAATAGTTTTCACGTGCATATTGTGGGAGCTAGTAAAACATAAACTCCGCACAGCTGCACGCGGGGTTAGTGTGGGAGCTAGTAAAACATAAACTTCGCACAGGCGCCGCAAGGCTACGGCCCAAAAACATAAACTTCGCACAGGTGCACGCGGGGGAAGTCACAGGCGCCGCAAGGCCACGGCCCAATAAATGAAGATAACCAGCGACGGCAGAGGACAACGAGACCCCCCCCCCTGCACAGCGGTGGAAATTTACAGACTGCCACCCCCGAAGGAGGCCAGAGAGGTGCTGGAAGGAACCAATGGGAACTAGGGGCAGGCAACAGGAGGGGGGGGGGGGGGTAACGACAAATTTAAGATAAATAGAGAGAGCGCAAGGGGATGGGGACCCTTCTTGCGGAGCTCCGCCAGACAGCTAACTGGAACCACCAGCCTGCCGGGAGTGAAGCAAGGGGGGTCCTCTTTCCTCGTGAAAGAGTACATGTTGTCTATTCTGCTTGCCGTGCTTCCCAGTGCTAATAAACGTAGTAAAGCTTAAAGTAAAAAGCGTGTTTGGCTGTTGTGTTGTGCGGTCTGGGCGGAGGCTGAAAAGCCTCCGGCGAAGTGGTCAGTGTGGGGGTGCCTGACCTACACTGCAACCTGACAATATACAATTGTACATATGGCATAAAGTGTTGATAGTGTGGTGTGTGTGTGTGGAAAACAGGTACAGTAGCCGCCTGGGCTACACCCGCTCCACAGCTGTCATGTCCATGGTGGGCTACATACTAGGACTGGGCGATCGGCATGGTGACAACATTCTCTTTGACTCGCTCACTGGCGAGTGTGTGCACGTCGACTTCAACTGCCTCTTCAATAAGGTGTTGGTGGCACACATGCTAACATGGGGATGTTTCTAGTTTTGTTTAGGTTACAGGAGATGCTGTGATCCTGGTGAATCGAGTTAATTTTTTTTAAAACTTCATTTTCACCAGTGGATGTTGGTATTTGAGTCTTTCCTGCACCTTTCCAATATTTTGTTCCAGTACGTCATCAGTACAAGTGAAAAAAAGGTGGCCTATTCTAATGTTGTTAAGTGTTAATTGTTTTGTGGTTGATACGCAGGGCCTGACTTTAGGTGTCCCTGAGCTGGTCCCATTCCGGCTCACTCACAACATGGTGCACGCTATGGGCCCCATGGGGCTGGAGGGGCTCTTTCGGCGAGCCTGTGAGGTCACCATGCGGGTTATGCGTGACCAGAGGGAGTCCCTCATCAGGTACATTTGCCTCCAGGATGTGGGTGCATTTAGGCGCTCTGGATTTGACTTCCCCTCACCTCCCCAACCTGATTATGGAGTTTACTGATATTTTATTTAACATTTCTAAAGTAAAAGTATAATTTTACATTTTGTTTTTAAAGATTAGTACTGTATTATGATATTTATATGTATTGAGGTCAAGGACTATGAGTCTGCGTAGCTCTCCTGTAGCCCATTTTTTCCAGATCCAGAAAAATGTGATGATAAAGGAGAGGATGACCAAGAATACATTTTAGCCTTGGGGAAAACTAAGATTAAAAATGTTTAACACATCACCCTCCCTCTTGTGCACAATGGTTTTAGGACCATAACCACGAAATGAAACCAAATCACAGTAGTATTAAGACAAAGCTAAGATGACCTCTGCATTAATACAATTAAATTATTTATAATATAATAAAATAATAGTTACATGTAAAGTGCTGATCACCACTACTGATGATCATGTCACCACAAAATATATTGCTATAGCCCCTGAAAATTAGCATTGTACATGTGTGTTTGTATCTTTTCCACGGACGTTAGTGTGCTGAAGACCTTCATCCATGACCCACTGGTGGAATGGAGCCAGCGAAAACATGAACCAAGGCGTGGTTCGGCCAGTGAGACTGGAGAAGTGGTCAACGAGATGGTGTGAACACACAAACACGAATTAGCCATTAAGACATATTTGACGTTAACCAAATGGCTACAGATATATGAGAAGAAAGACAAACAAATACAATTAATTCAAGTAATCATTCAGTGTATTTCCTCACGCAATGCATATGTCTGTGGGCCGTGCTTCTGTAGGCAAAACAGATTGTGCAAGCCATTGAGCAGCGCTTGCACGGCGTGATCAAGAAGCCCAACAACAAAGTGCTGGGCTTGCCGCTATCCATCGAGGGCCACGTGCATTACCTAATCCAGGAAGCCACCGATGAGAGACTGCTCTGCCAAATGTTCATCGGCTGGGCTGCTTACTACTAGGATGGTGATCAGGTAACCTGCAACCATCAACCACCTACCCAACATGGACTACCAGCTCTATGCCATGACTTATCCGCAATTTAAAATGAGCCAACTTAAACAACTTTTCCTACATGAACCTTTATAATGGCCTGTTGCCCTAGACTACCTGCTTTCTGTTGTATACCATACGGTGCTTTTTGAGCTCAACAATGTATGCCAACTAAGAATAATATAAAAAAATAATATAAATACAATTTCTAACGCGCAAATGTCATGCCTAGTCATGGATGAGTCACGGATACGGAGGTGCTAGAAAACTGCAGATAGGGGGTCAGCCAGATGGTCAGCTGGCGCCAGGGCACTCTTCTTTATGTTATGATGTTATTGGCCAATTCATTAATGAGTGTTTTAGTTGTGGGAGAGAACCAGAGAACCTGGAGGAAACACTCAGAACAAGGGGAGAACACACAAACTCCACATAGAAAGGCGCCCGAGGTGAGAATCGAACCGCCTCGGGCAGAACTTTTTTTCTGAGGTGCAGATGTTACCACTGCGCTACCCTTCCCTCAAACTGATGTATGTACCCAAATCTGTCTACTCATCACCTAACCTCAAATATGAACTACTTTTCTCCAACATAGTCTGTTAGATAAAATATCCAAGCAATTCAATACATTGTCTCGGTTTGGAGACGCAATGCAATATAAGAAACTAAATAAATAATACAAAAGACTTATGTTGTCATTACCTGTAGCCATTCCACATACAGTTAAAAATAGTACTGTAATAGAAAGATGCATTGCAGAATGTTTCATGAATGTATGTTTTGTTCACTCATTATTTGTAAACATGTTTTTGTATATACGAATTTATCACGACTTTATTTCTGATGAAAACAATAAATTGGAGTCGCTTTTTGCCTCTAACAAAGGGTTGCAATCATTACTGATTCAGGAGATATGTAGCAAAGGATTTGACTCAATAAGAAGGTTGCAGGTTTTAATACTAGTTGTGAGTACAAAGTCTATCATCCCTCTGGGGTAGCTAAAATTGTTGGACTTGGCTTCAAATACCGGCTGCCTCTGAATATAGTGACTCACTGAAAAGAATTAAAAGATGCCAAAATATTCACATTTAATTACAGTACGTGCAATATCTTTAATTTCCCTAAATTATCAAATGAGCATGAGCAAATAACATAACTAAGCGAGGAGCTAAGTTTCAGCACTTCTTACTGAAGAATGTAAAAAAAACTGTCTGTAAACCAACCACTCATGCACTACTTCTAATGCAAGTGTAACAGGCAGTGGTAAACTTCGAGCTTCACAATAGATTATGCTTGGCATCCCAGGCAACCTGTAGCTCAAGGCCTGAGTCAATCCGACAGTAAACTGGCTACAACCAATTGGGCCTCAGTTAGGGCCCTCATTCAGCTTTGGTTCAACCTCATTCTACGGTACATTCGAATAGCAGAGGACCAGTTGTGGCAGTGCCAAAGTATTCATTTGGCACATTCCAAAGGGAAAATTACATCAACTCGGCCATCACAGGGCTATAGTCCTCCAGCCCCCATTCTCTCAAATGAGACCAGTAGGGGTAATCGAGGCACATCGCCTGATGCATGAGTGAGTGAGTGACAGCCCAGGAACGTTATGATGTCTGCCCAACTTGGAGTACCAAGTCACGCACGCACCTTGAAGCAGAATGGATGGACGACCCATCACGCTTCCATTGCCCAGACCTGCTACCTACTGCCACTGGTGGACGCCTCTTGCGTAAGTGTCCTTCTTGCGGAGCATTGGTGAGCATTGTGCGGTGATCCCCAGTTTCAAATTGCCTATAGTGGCAAATCCCTCCTTACCCCGATTTTTCAAGTGTAAGTGCCTTGTGTTTAAGTGCCTTGTGATACTGCCATATTTCCGGTATTCTCCACATACAGTACTATTCAGACCAAAAGCTTTTAACTTCTTTGTAGTCTACTGCACTAGCATGTAATCTTTAAAAAGTGAATCTTGGCTGAATTGTCATCCATTAAAGCGCGAGGTTCAATATGGATATCTTAACCTCCTAAAGTGGTACAGAAGGATGACTGCCTGACATGATCAACCTGAAATGTCTAGCGACTCATTCACCCAGGCAGGATGATCTGTCCGAGGTTCTCATTGGGGTAGGAATATTGGCAATTCCAATTAACTCCCATTTGAAATGGCAGCCTCATAGCATGTCTTTAAAAATGCTGATCACGGCTATGGATGGATGGACATACCTTAATGATGATCCACTGCGCAGGTTGAGCTCACTTGGGTTGGGGTTTGGGTAACCAACCTACGAGTATGTATCGATCACTTATTACATTGGATGGTAGAGAGTCGAAGTGGGCCAGATGGTACCCACTCAAACGATGGAACACTTTAGGGCAGAAAAATCTAGAAAACAAGTGATTGTGTTTCCAAGGAAGACGAGATGTAAGATTTGGAATGTTGCAGGATAACCGGTAGGGTCACCGCAAACTATATCTGCACAGATCGTTCCATTCAGATTCCACATAAACCAGATGTAGATTATTATTTCAGTCCCACAACTGATTCTGGAAATATATGACAGCAGGTGGGCTGGGGAGTTCTTTTGGTTGGGGCCGTGGTTTTATGGGTGCTGGGCATGGGCAGCATCTTTTGTTGAAGTAGGAGGGGCAATTATTGGTGTTCCCTGTGTGCTGTCATGCAAAGATTCCAAATTTCCTGAGCGACTTAAATCTGTGCGGTTGGTTCTACTAATTGGTTAAGTGGAAACAAATAAATTGGCATGCATATGCAAGGGTTTTGTAAAGCTTGACAACAACCCTTTGTCCTTGGAGATACAGTATTTAATAATAATATATTTATAACGCGCGCATATTCTCCAGGTGCGTTGCGCCCGTTGATTTGGAGGCGCAGAGCCTGGCTCAGTCGGTTTGTTGTGAGTCGGTGAAGAGGTGTTTAAAAAAAAAAATTTGGAAAGTTGTGGGGGGACTGTATTTGGTGTAATAGATGTGGCAGGCTGTTCCAGGTTGTGGGTGCCGCGACCGAGAATCGGCGTTGTGCGAAGGTTGTGCGTGAGCGCTGTGTGTGGAGTAGGTGCTGTGATGAGCTGTGTAGAGTGCGGGATTGTGTTGAGGCGAGTGGCCGGAGTAGTGATGCGAGGTATTTAGGGTGTCCTGTGTGGATAACGTGGTGGCATATTATTGCTGTTTTGTAAGTGATGCGTTGGTGGGGGGGTAGCCAGTGTAGAGTGTCCATGCATTTTGTGGGTGGTTGCTCGCTTTGATGTTGAGGACTGCACGTGCTAGATTGTTTTGGAGACATTGCAGTTTGGTGCACTGTTTCGTGATTCCTGTGAGTATTGCATTGCTCTAGTCAAAGCGGCCGGCGATGAGGGTTCAGGCGATGGTCTGTGCTGTTTGGGTGGAGATTACTGGACGGATTTGCTAGTGCTCGTAGGTGGTAGTTGCAGGATCTCGTGATCTTGTTTATGTGGGTGCTGAAAGTGAGTGTGGGGTCTAGTGTCCCAGAATGTCTAGGTGAGCTGAGGGTGCAATGTGAGAGCCGGCGATGTAGAGATGTTGGGGAGCTGAGTGTTGGCGAGGCACTTGCTAGTGCTGAGGTATATTGTGAATTTTAATAGCAATAAAATTCATAACCCATGCATATAACCCCCAGTGATGTTAGCTATGGCCAGGTATTGAACCCTCGGTCACTGGATTTGTAGCAAAGTGCCCAAACCATTACACCGCCAAACCACACTGACCCGTGCTGTGAAGTAGTCAATTAGCCCCACAATTGACATGGGACAATTGCATGGGGAGGCTTTCATTCAACAGTAGATTGACAAAAGGCTGCGTATTATCACATTACCTTTGTAGTCACAATATAGGCAGATATAGTAATGATGCATTCAACCATCGTTCGAAAGCAATAACAATTTCAACCTTTGAAAGGTGTTCAATAGGGCCCCCGAAAAAAATTACGGTAGAATGACATCCTGTATTATTTTAGTGTAATATTTATTATTGATAAGGCCTTAGTTCATGAGAGCTGGGATGACTGCATCAGTTTTGAACAAAACAAATGTCTTTTCATTCAGCCTGCAAAAGCTAGTCTACTTTGCAGCCACCTTGGTGAATGTTTTCATTAACAGTCATATCTTAGCAACCTCGTCCAAAAAGTATTGACATGGGCAATGGTGGTAAGTATTGTGATAGATTTCATAGCGATATCGGGATTTAGTACCGATGGTGAAAACAAAATCAGAGGTGATGGATAGACAGCATTTTCTGGTGTTTGTAGATGGTGGCCTAATGGACACCTTTAAATTATTTGACAAGATAAATAAAAGTTGGCAAAAAAACAGAAAAACATAATTATACCTCATTATTTATTACTTAAAAGATACCAATCCTTTAAATGTATAAATGTGCAATAAATTATTATGGAATGTTGTATTTACAATCTGATATTACTTTTAGCTCTTTGGCATTAAAACATGCTTGTTTGCCTTCAATATATACTGTGCTTCCGTTTGCTGCACAAAGAGCAACGGTCAACAGTAATTATTACAATGTATAAACAGCAAAGGCAGGTGACAGCTTAACTGAAAGCAACAGTCCCAGTTGCTACATTGACATTTCATAACAAGTAACAAAAAACAAACCCAACAAAGTAAAAACAAATGTTAAGGAACGAATCAGTGTTTTGGTCAATGGAAGTCACTTGCCTAAACTCGTTACCAATTATGAAGGATATACTTGGCCCATTATGGACTATTCTGCATTGTTTTATTTTCCGAAAAATTATATCCTGTGTCGTTGCCAAAAGAAAACAATGCACGCTAAGTCTATAAAATCCACACCTTCATATTTAAACTTTAATAAACATAATGTGGTATAAAAATAAACGGCTTTAAACACCCTTGCTCAATTCTGAACCACTGCAGTTTTGAAATATGAAACAAACATTTGGGTATTATTAATATAGTTATTTGTAATTTTGCTTCATTTTTATGGTGTTTTTTTTTTACAAAAGAAATGTACATTTGTAACATGTAATTAGCTTTGCAAACTATTTTAACTAAAACTGTAATGTACATTGTCAGCTACAGAAATATGCTACAAAGGCAACTGACGTTCCGGTGTTCAAGGTACACTTCTTTACAAATGCACGTACATGTGTTTCAAAATACACAGCTAACACCGCACTTCCACTACAAAATGCTCTCCCCAACAGAAGCATTTCCACGTAGTTGTAAAAATGAACAAAAAGGCACAACATTGAATAGACGGCTCATGTCGGTGAGAAATAAATTCTACAAATTTATGTTTCTGCAGTGTTGAAAGCTGGCCTACAGATTATTTGTTTTAGTATACACCAATTAGAGTAAAACTGTCTTAGAATTCTATTTCAACTAATACCAATGTGTAAAAATGTGAACTAGAAGCTCTGCATTGTGGAAACTTTGAACCGAATGTAAGAAGGCAATCTGAGAAATTCTGGACTGGTTGCAGACAGTGCAAAGTAAGTGTCCCAGTCATCTGCAACAATTTGGGAATCATCGGTGCCCCCTTATCCCCTGTTCCCGCTGAACTCGTTGCTTTGCCTCGCCAGCAGTAAACTGCCACCGGCAGGATTAGTTGAATCGTGCTCGCTTCACCACTCATTTGTGCGAGCACGAGTGTGTCACAATGGTTGTCACAGTGTGCAAAAGGCCTCGTTCAGTCAGTGTTGTTGAAAGTGATCAATGGATCTCTATTTCCTCGAAAGTGGTAGGAGTTCTTTCTGGTGTTGACGCCAGTTCTGGTGTTGGTGCCAATTCTGGTGTTGATGCCAGCTCTGGTGTCAACTCCAGTTCTGTTGTTGCACACAAGAGTGATGAAGCTTCCATTGCTGGTGCAGCTGCCTCTTCTCCCAGCTCCTGCTCCTGCTCCAGCTCCTGTTCTTCTTGCTGCTCGCTGGCAGGGTTGGCTGGCGTAATATCACTGCCCGCCTTAGGCTGCTGCGTCGGGTCGCCTGCTCGCCGCTTGCCCAGTGACTCGAACCAGCTTGCGCTGCCATGTGCAGCTCGCGTGAGTAGCGCCGTGGCCGAGTGGAAGCCACGCATGTTTTTGCCGGATGTGATGAGTTCACCAAAGCCCTCCTGGTGCGCAAATGCGTAACCCGAGCGGCGCGAGCCCGTGCGGTGCACGCGGTGCAACCTCAGCGTCTGCGGCTTCTGCTTGCGTCGCTGTCGCTGCATGTAGCGCTCCTGTGTTGGTCAGACCAAAGAATGCAGGTGCATCCGTTAGAGAAAGTAATCCTTTTTATATTATATTGAGCACTCATGGACCTATATTCATCTAGTTTTTACAGTAGCTTCAGATACAATTGCAATTACATTTAGTTTGCGTAAAAATATTGCATTGATATGCCAAGGCACACAACCTAAACTATCCCAAACAACCAAACCGAGAGCTCCCCGTGTACGTGTGCGAGGTGGATTTGTCACCTTGTCGCTGAGTGTGGGCCGAAGGTCCGTCTTCAGGAAGCGGAATGCAGCGATAGGCATGATGCACACAATGGTAGTGAGTGCTATCACAAGCCACACCGACGGCTGGTTTAGCGTGTTCCGGGCTGTGCCTGCAGTGACAATTCACACGCCAACACATCAATTATTATTTCTAGTTTGCTTGGACATGGGATGCCTACCAGGATATGCACCAGCAAGAAACCAGTGCAGGAATGCTCACCACAGCTACACTGAAATAGCAGCCCTTAACAGCAATTCTCAGAATCCATTACTGCGTGAATTACATAATGGAGATTTCTGGTATAGCCCTGAGTGGCATTTGATGCAGGCACTACAAAGGTTAAGTCAATTTGTATGGATGTACTGCACTTGAAATTTCAGGTCATACAGATGCCATTGTGACTTTGGCACCCTTATCTCAAGAGACACCGCACTTCATCTTGGTAGACATGTCTACAAATGGGAGGTGCAGCAACTTCCTCCATAAGTGGGGATTTAAAGTCAGCCAATTGTACCTGTGGTGATGTGCAATCCATCATTCACGTCACCCAATACAGTCTACTGTTTTGCTCGAGGTACAAATGTAATCCATCTGGCTACCCCAAGTACAATTGAATGGCTTGTCCAAACCCAGCAGACAGTTTTAAAACGTTTTAAATGCAAACCCCCAAATGTAAACAATGTCAGTTTTTATAGCTGTGCCTGCAAAGGTTATACGTTCTTTGATCTGTCAAAATATACAATGACAAATACTTTATAACAAATTAATATAGACTACCAGAAGCATTGGTGTTTGTGAGTAATACGTTTAAATTCTAAAATTGATTGTGTGTTCAGAGGTCAGACTATTAAATAATATTTCCCCAGCCTGAAATAGGGCACTGTTATACACCCCTTCTAGTGTCAACCCACTGAAGTATCAAGCTGAGGGTCAGCATTCACCCACCACCTTTAACTAGGACAGCGTTTGCATCATCACCGTACCTATGAAGCGAAACTGTGAAGGGAAGATGCTGTAGAGGCCAGCGCTGTACATGGCAAACATGATCGCAAAGTAGACGGCCACGCTGCCCCAGATGAAGAAGTGGTTGATGGCTGTCCAATAGGCTGTGTCCAGCCCCATCTGGAATGAAAATGAATACAGGGAATGGCTAAGAATCAAATCCTTTCTCCAGGATGGTTACTCTTCTGAACACACCATATGAAGGGTATCCAGGAGTAACTTGATAACCCATCATTGTTGCTGCTCTTAAGATTGCCAGTTTAACGACCTTTCAGTATATTCGAAGTAGCCTTAATCATGTATTTTCTGTTCCTTTGATTTGTATTGTGTTTTTCTTTCGTTGTTGACATGCTGTCCTCTCCGCGGCCCTTGTGCAGCGCTTTGTGACCCTCGGGTGAAAGGCGCTATATACATTGATATTATTATAATCTGTCAGGATAATTTTAACTTTAAAATCCACTTTGAGCAGTTTATTGTGTCATCTCAACAGATGGTTGCACAATACACTTGATAGTTAACACTGCATTAATTTTATCTGCCTATTCTCAATAGATGCCTCTTTTATGGAATATCATCTTACAATCTCGCAGGTCTTGGGTGTGTGATCAGATTTATATGCCTTTATTGACACTGCGCACAAGTTTGTGGCAACAAAGCAAATGTTAATAAGATGCAAAATAAGTGGTCACAGCAAACCAGTGTGGACTGCAAATACACTCTCCAGATGCCCAGTGTTCCCAAGACCCTCACTGTTATCCAGAAAGGAATGAGACAGGGAGAGAAGTGCAGCTGTAGAGATGTTTGTTACCTGAAGGCTGACGACGATGATGAGCGATGTGGAGACTGCAACGGCCAGAGACTGGTGGTCTGACAGGCCTGTTCCGTCATCCCGCACTGCCTCCACAAAGGCAGCATACGGCACGAAGAAGAGCACCACTGACGTGTAGATGCCCTGCCCGATGCAGATGAAGAACTCGCGCTTGTTGAACAGTAGGTTGAGCTGTCCTGGCTCATAGAGCTTCGGACAGTCGATGCTCCATTGGTCGTTGATGTCCTGTGAAGGAAAGAATGGGATTTCATTGTGGGGGTTTAGTTCTGGGTAACAATGCTTCATGTTGGAATGAAGACATGTTCAGCAAATAGGTAGGGCAAACCACTCGAGTAGAATTAACATAAGTGCAGTATATTTTTAGTTTAGGACTGAACCGTGACAGTTATGAGAACATTCCAACATGCGCTTCTTTAACAAGACCAGGGTAGCAGACGGACCTAAAAACAAAAACACTCATTGCTCTGTGGTAACATGCAAAAAGCACATTTGGGACATAACAGGGGTGTTGAGAAGAAAAAGCACCTATATACTTGATAATGTCCGAAGTATCAAGTATATAGCAAGGTGAAAGCGTGATCTTCCGATCGTGAGTAGAGCGATCAAAAACGCAGCACCATCGATTGAACTTATTTAAAAATCCTGCCAGGGCCAATAAATTAAACAATTAACCATACTTACATTTGTCTCGTCATAATTTTCGGAGACATTCGTTCACAAAGCGACACATTGCTTATGCATCCGTTTCCCTGGCCGGATATTTTCAGTCGGGGGTGCTGTGTCCTATGGGCAGTGCATAGTGTATCCGGTGCGGGGTGAGAGTGGTTACGGCTTGCGAGTTTCGTCAATTGTAGCGATGAGCATGTTTAGAAGAGGAGAAAAACGTTTAATGGAAGTTGCTGAATAGTTCAGTTAGTAGAAAATGGTTTGGTGGCAATGCAGCGTAAAGGGGGCGAACATTGATTGTATGTCTTGTAAAGGTCATGGTCTTCTTCTTCTTTGCGATTCTTCGAAGCGCGATGTTAAATTACAGTTTCCCATTTTCTTACACAGCCCCTTGCATTTTCATTGAACTCCACAAG
>JAZEWU010000009.1:9382502-9404873 GCA_036362915.1 Geotria australis
AGAGGAAAATTAGAAGAAATCGGTGAATATGAGAGCTGCGCGTGAAAACACGGCAAGCGTCCCTCATGACGTCGGGCTTCTGGTTCTCATCAACAGTCAGGTTTGGGGAAACAAACACTGCTGGTTTACCAAATGTTATTGGTATCAGGACTCCCTCTAAATGACGAGGCCGTTAGTACAAATATATATTTTGAACTCCGTAACCGAGTATGGTCCAACGGTGCGCACAGAGACAACGTAAGTCAGAGGCAATGTACGGTAAAAGCTAGGCCACCCACAGCAGTGTGCAGTGGCACGTATTGAAACATCGAAGCAGGTTTTGGTTACCTCATTGATTTCCACTTTGTGGCCTGAGACATCATATGCCCCTCCTGCAAGGCAAGGGGATGGAGTAAGCATTAGCAATCACATTTTAACATGATTTAAAACTGATCTTAAGCATACTCTACCTAGGACATGGTAAAACATGTAAGTCTTCTAGTCAAACAACTAATGTGCATATATGTACAACAAAATCAACAAACGTGGGAACACAATATGACAGGCTGTAATAATTAAAGAAACCCAATCCAGTTATCTGTGTATAGCTTCTTTTACACTACATACCTTAACATGACCACTATATATAATGGAGAAAGTGTTTTTTTTATGTAGGTTCATACTCAGGGTATCCGGGTTCGAATCCTTCAAAAGCGCAAACTTTATCTGCACAACACCAAGGATTTTAAGTCTAATTTCAGCTTTACTTCTTACATGTTGATTACTCTTATGAAGCTTCAGAGACCCAGAAATAATCCCGAAAGGACATCAGAAAGAAATGCAAGTCATAGCAGTCATGTATAAGCAGAAAACGTCATCAACAGGACACATCAGAAGAACATGCTACGTGCTTGGAACAAGATCACCCAAAGGGTGCGTACTTACTCGTTAATTCTAAAGCAGTGAACATTATTCCACCAAAGCTGATACAAAGCAGCACCTAACGTTTATGATTTTCAGAAACAGTAGGTGATTTATTATCAAACAAATGCTGTCAACAACAACAACTACGAAAGACGGCAATAGCAAATTAGACTTCATGAAATTCAGTCATGGGCAATCATTTTATTCCAAAACATTAACACACTGGTAGTTTTGCCTCTGGGTAGGATTGCCATATGACACATTACAAGAACAAGTGTGCAATTGATAAAAGGTCAGAGTTAATTTTGGTCTAATTTGAATATCCACTAAAGGCGAAATATTCATAAGTGCTTCATTAATGGCACAGTGGCTCTGCGATGACTTCAATCAACTTGCCCTGAAGGGAATGCGATGCTTTGCATCCCCCAACCAGCACAATTTGCAAAGACGTTTCATTTTCACTTTCATATATCACAAGGGACATCACAAGTTGTTCATATATATAACCTATACGCCGTAGTACATTCGTTATATTATATTCATCATTGTTACGAGCGTTTTCTCCACGGTAAATAAAGGTGGACAAATGATTTCTGTCCGACTTTTTGTTGGTTAACATGCTATGTCCAAGTATAAAGCCACTTAATGACTACACGAATGACTACGGACATTTAAAAAATGTCTGAAATGTACGTCTGAACTTGCGCAAGTGCGATTAAAAGCCTCGACGAAACACTTTCCAATTGTATTACTAATAAAAGTCACTACATCCGCTTGATGCTTTCAATCCCTTTGTCTACGATGTGAAAGGATGCACTCTGCTATCATCGGCTTACATGTGCCCATCCGTATTATTTCACCAGCCCTACAATTGACAGTATTACACCACCTAAGCTCATTGACGAGCAATACTGTCAGCAAGCCTATGACCATGTCAAACCAGGATGTGCCTGTTCTCATCAGATCTCAGACGCTAAGCAGGCTTGACCCTGGATAGTGCTTGGATGGGCAGCCGTCTGGCATAGCAGATTTTTATAGAACATGGGGGTAGGCGGTAAGACAACAGAGGTCTTCGTTGTACTTTGCGTCCATGCTTCAACACCTACGCTCTCTACCTTATCCAACCAGCACGGTGAAGTGTAGCCAAATACTTTCCACAAAACCACAAATCGTGGGTTGTGGAGGGCCTCATCCAGCAATGGATTGACAAAAATGTCTATATTTCCCACCAGCAAGCCATTGTGTGACAGATGCCTAAATAGTTAAGGTTGTACATTTTATACTCACGTCAAACATTCAACGACAAGCTCAATGCAATGGTAAACCAGACCGTAACCGATTACAATCATGCTGTTAATAAGCATGCCCCTCTTCAATTCACGATCAACACATGCAGTGCCACACACAGTGGGGGAGGCAATATAATACTAATTATCCATCTGATAAGATGACTTGAAAACAGCATGTTTAATAATGATATGAACGCATTCTGCTTATCTGGTGAAGCGTGTCGCATTGACAACATCCACGATTAATAATAAATATTTACTGTCTCACCGACGTTGCATACTATATAAGGTTTTGTTTTAACAAAGGAAGTAAAAAGTAAGATAGTGTACGTGACTATAGCAACAATGTCTTGAAACTCAAATCACAACGTTTTTCATTTTTGTCTTAAACCCCAGCAAAGTTTTCTATCTTTGTTACATGTAATACTGCTAAAGTCTTAGACTGGCAATAGAGCAACTTCAAGCTGTGGAAAAGTGCCGCTTTTATTTTGGAACACAATTGCACATTTTTTGGCAGATGTTATCGTATGTTGTAAATCATTAATAAGGCACATGACAGAATATGTTCATCACTCTCGTGGCTTGCCAGGCGCTTTCCGGGAAGGCTTATATGCAAATAATTGCATCTCGATAAGGTTATATTTTGAAAAACACAAGATTAAGATGAAAAAAAAACAAGATTTGTTGTCCGATAAGGACAACAAATATTAATACAATGAGATATACTGCAAATCATGGCCTCATATATATGAATAAATATATATTTCAGTCAATTATCCAATTGGCTTTCCAAGCCAGCATTATCAGTGGCATTTGTTTAAGCAAGCCAACTCTGGAACAGTTTAATCCTTCTGGATCTCATCAGCAGGGTCAAATCTGTTAAACAAATGCTGTTGGATTACCGGGTGTTATTGACAAGAGCACTTCATATAAACGACGCAGCCCATGCAAAAATGAACATTTTACATATACAAACTCATTCTGTTGTTGTGGAGGATTAGGGGTAAAATCATATACGCAGAACACCATTCTGCGGTCTGAAAATATATATAGATCTAAAAAATGTCCATCAGCCAATTGGCTTTCGAGGCCAACAGAACATTTTTGCTCATATCTGCTCTAACCCATAATGCACCACAATAGCGCATAGCGAGCATGTCCCAGTGCATGCGGATGCTACCGTAGACGCGTCCGTTGATGGAGCACTTGTTGAAGGTCATGATGTTCTGCGTCAGCGTGCCCGTCTTGTCGGAGAAGATGTACTCGATCTGGCCCAGCTCCTCGTTCAGCGTGGTGGTGCGCACCTCGGCTGGCGTGTCCCGCTTGCCGTAGTACATCTTGCGGTCCCAGTTGATGAAGTAGCTGTGTCCTAAGCGTATAACCTCCACGCTGCGAGCAGAGGCAAGGTGCACGTCAGTCACGCGAGCAGCGAGACCTCAACGGTGTTCGCCTATTGCTCGCCACGACAACGACTCGCTGGGACCATCACGGGTTATACCCAAACCTGTAGGTATGGCATTCAATACATATGACACAAAGACTGAATATCTCCATGTGTCATGATCTCACAGGTGATTATGAAATACAGTAAAACTGGGACGATCAATCGCCAGAAAATTATACATTTGTACTTCAAAGGAGAGAGGAGAAGCGCTCAATAAAGCTATCCCAAAATGTTTTACTTTTTTGTGATCATTAGTCAAAACATGTTGGAAATGGCGGCCACCCAAAAGCGGGAAACCCCTTACAAACTAACCCGCACTCCCCCACATGGCCAAACAACCCCAATGAGCAATATTCATAGGGATGGCTTTATCTAGAAGTCCATCGACATAGGACTACAAATAAATACATGTCTATACATGAAGTAACCAGTGTGCAATAAGCCAATCGGCACATGGCCATGCGACACAATGAGTAGTTCTATTACAAATGCAAAAAAATACTTTAATCACATGGCTGTTTATGTGGCTTAAAATATCAGACATCCACTTTAATACCCTGCAAAGTTTATCAGAGGAATGTTCTGTCTTGAGTCATGCTCACCCAGCTGACGCAAACACCCCTGCCATTGGAGAAGGCAAATATTCCACTTGGCTGAAACAAAATTTGAAAATGGCACACCTACTGAGACAGGCACGTACAGTCAACTCTCCACGAGGCAGGGTAGGGTGTTGGCCGAGAGGGAGGAGGCAACCACATAATATTTCACGGTGCATTTGTAATGTGGACCGACACAATGCCCAAGTGTTCTGAGTGTTGTCAGGCTCATTAACCCCGAATCTCCAAAAGTTGGTTTTATAGTTCACACCATTATAAAATAAGGGCCCATACCTCTCTTAAGATACTCTTTATGGGGGGGGGGGGGTATGCACATGCTGATTATGGCGGCCTGTAATAGGGTTTGGTCATGTGCCACATCATTACTGGCTAGCGGTGATATTTCAAACGCCAAGCCATTGCAATGTCTTGTGCGACAATATACGGAGTGTCAACGTATACCTATTGGCATTCCCTCCAGCCACCTTATCATAAGTATATGAATAAAACAATCAAATGTATGCCGCCGTGAAATGAATGCCGCTAGTGACCGCTAAGTCCCCAAGAATGAAATAAAGAATAGATCCTTGTATTGAATCTCGACTCTGAATCACAACCACGTATGGAATGGACTATGATCATCATCAAACCGTTACTATGCATGAAACACCTAGACCATAACTATGCTTTACCTATCGCAGCCCAGTACGTTTCAATGTGACAGGCACTTCTAAGCAATGGCATCAACTCTTGAGCAACTCATTATGTGACAGACTGATGGTACCTGCCGTTACTTTTACCCTTAACATTTCAAAAAGACGCCACGGTGAGCTGCTTAAAAGGAACACGGTGTTCTCAAGCGCTCGGCTGCCAACGACAAGCGCTCAACGTGACACAACAGCCACAAAACACCGTGGCGAGACGCTTGCTCGCAGCGCTAACAAAAGGAACACGACTCTACATCCATGGCTCTCGCTGCTCACGTGTGGGTGAGCGATCGGAAATAGCTCCACGCGGCGCAGGATGAGACGTTTAACGTGACGCAACCTTTAACCTATTCTACGAAAACAAAACTCACATTTCTGAATGAAATATACGTATTCTATGTCGGGATTCTAAGTGTTAGATCGCGTTTATTTTTCTGTTTGCGCAAAAGTCTTCTATACATTATACATTAGTCTCGGTGCTCTGCAGACACATTCCAATGCATTCCGTCCCTTGCTTTGTAAAGTAAAACATGTCTCTATTGGCTTTCACTGTAACGTGTTTGAGGTGTGGTTATGTTATGAGTTGAGCTTCCCCGTGCAGGGTATCTGCTAGCCGGATGACCAACATCAAGGGTGAAATTGCAATTTCATTGCGCTCATATCATGTTTCAAACATTGCATTGCCTCCGCATTCCAAGCATAAGCTGGGATAATTTCAATGCATTTTACAATATACATATTTTAAAACACATTAGGCACAGACACGTTTCAGAGTGGATCTTGAAACCGAAGTAAAACTACGCAAGAGACACTCTTAGCGTCCCTAAGAGAGGCAGAAGTGAGAAGGAAAGGTAATCCAAAGCCATCAACCAAGCACGCACTCACACGCACTCATCTCCCAATAGTCATGATGTACCAGTGTTAAAGCACATTTGGTGGGCATCGGAATGACACAAAAACGGGTTGCGCAGGTCTACACCATGCCCAGCCACCTTTATCTCTCCAATACTAACGTTGCCAAAAACAACTACGCGTGGGTACTCATTTTAGTCTGGGTCGAACTAGCGTCGGCTCCGCACAGCTTCAGATACCAATCGTGTACGTGGCCAGACATGGCTGTTATCTAGGTAGCAGGGATCGCGCAAAGTGGTTACTACGCTCGCCACCACAGGCCACATCTCCCAACACACACGCGCGCGTACTACACAATGGCACGCAGGCAGAGTTGCCGATGCATGCAAATGTGCATTGCGCAGACAGCTGCGCGCACACGGGCGGGTGCGTGCCTTGAAGCGCGCATGAGGACATGCGCGTGCAACGGCATCGCAAAAGCGCCGTGCAGATGGCGCGGCTCGACGGCAGCAACACCAGCACTGTTGCTCTCCTACTTGAGAGCGGGCTGACTAGGGGATGCTACGCTAACCGGTCGCCGGGTGCACGAACACGGCCTGCGCTTACCTCGCTGCGACACAGTGAAGAGGACAAGAGAAAGAAAGAAAGAGAAAAGGTCTGGACAGAATTAAAACACGGCCAGGCTTGCTTTTGCAGTGAAATCGTTACAAAAAAACCAACACAAATTTGTAAACGCAAGATAATAAGCATGTTTGTAATGTATGGGTAGTTACTCAAAGGTATACATACAACAGCTCAGCACAAACAGCTGTAACTAGTAAGTCGTGCTGCTTGAAAATGTACAAATAATAGCAATGCACAAGCACCTGTTACAAGATATTATATTTAACGCACTTAATATTTCCCAAATATAATGTTACCGGATTTATAAAAAAATACGAGCCTGTATTTTACAGTCACGTTCACTTTAGGGAACACCTCGAACTATTTGTGACCCTCGGGTGAAAGGCGCTATATAAATTGATATTATTATTATCACTTGCTGCTCGTTAATTGCCCTTAAAAAATCGTGGCTGCCCCATCATTGCTGATTTTCCGTGCTCCGTCGTTGTTGACATGTCGTTCTCTCTGCGGCTCTGTGCAGCGCTTTGTGACCCTCGGGTGAAGGGCGCTATATAAATGCTATTATTATTATTATTGGGAAGTTGTGTTTTTGTTGTTGTGGGTGGCTGCGTTGTTTTTGCTGTTGCGTGTGTCCTTGTGTGTGTTCTTGTGCTTCAATGTTGATTGTTTAATTTGGATTGGCGTTGTTTCCCCCTCGTGTCTGTCTCTCTGTCTTCCTGTCTCTGTGTCCCTATGTCTCTCCATGTCGCTCACCCTTCCGCCCTGTCTCCCTCCGTGTTTGTCTTCAAGGAAGTGACGGCCATCTTAGGGGACGCTGGCAGAATGTTGCCGCTCTTAAGATTGCCAGTTTCACGACCTTTCAGTATATTCAAAGTAGCCTTGTTCATTTATTTTCTGTTGCTTTGGTTTTTATTGTTTTTTTTCTTTCGTTGTTGACATGCCATCCTCTTCGTGGCCCTTGTGCAGCGCTTTGTGACCCTCGGGTGAAAGGCGCTATATAAATTGAAATTATTATTATTATTATCATCCTCCTGAAGGGAGAAGCTTCTGAGTTCATATCCTGCTCCAGACACCGACTCGGGTCAACTCCCAGCGATTTCTAAAATAACTGCAACTTTGTGGGAGGTCAACAAAAACGATCATATCATGGCGTGACTTTTTTCAAGTGCCGCCCTTAGCGCCAAAAAAATGTCATGGCTGCAAGATAAGCTAGAAAAGAGGTGCCAATGATAGACCCATGAGAAAGAAAAACAGGTTACAAAGAGACCGGCTGTGGTTTTTGTAACGGCTGGGCCAGAGACGATGAAAGTTTGAGTGACGGAATCAGAGGTCAGAAGCACGTGCGTTACTTGACCCCATTCTGCTCTGCTGCAGGCTGTTTTGAGTGACCAGCATGCATATTAAACGTGGAAATGCAACGGAGCGTTTTATCATCATCATCATCGTCGACATACGAGTGGATAGGGTTGCTTGCTAGTGAAATAAGATCATTAATAAATTAGAGAAAAAGCATGGGGGACAAAAGAGAGACCAGTCCTATGCCAGTGTTAATAGGGAACCGGCATCCGCAAGGTACGCCAGCAAGGGCATCGATGAAACAAACAGATAAAGCGGTGGCGATTCACGTGGTATCACAGATAAGCAATCTCGGGTTGCCGGTGCAACAAGACACCCGGCAGTACGAGTTCCTATTCTGGCCACAGATTCCATGGATCAGTTGCGAGATATATATATATCTATTTCGCAGCATCTCTCTCATCGACAGACCCACACCAGAGATACAAGCGCCCATACGGACACGATCGGAGACTCACTCGAGGATTCGGTTACATTTATCGTGGCAGGTGGGCACGAAAGACATAACAGTCAAGAGTCCGTGCCATCGCAGGATGCAGCCTTTACCGCGTGATAATAATACAAATGCACAGAGCTTTGTTAATCCACTGTGTCGGTTATAAGGGAAGTATGGCCATACTTCACCAGCATCGTCAGTGCGGGTTGGTAAAGGGGTGGAGGTGCTCTATGTGTTAAGTTAAGCCGTTACTCGTCAATGCTGTTACTTGAATATTACGCCGTGCGTAAAGACAGAGTTCTTGAGAGGTGAGACGATAACCAGGTATGGAGGAAATGGTGTGGGATCAGTCCCCCCACACTTCGCACCCAGCCCACAAGACCCTTAATAATAATTTTACATTTACAACGCGCGCATACTCATTCACTGTCGAAGGTACTCATTCGACGAGAGAACGACTCAGAGGCGCAAGGAAAGCACAGAAAGTCGGAGGAGGCAGCCAGGCGGTGTTGCCGGCGCAATATTGCCACACACTGCTTCCTATAATGTTATCGGCCAAATAATGAATGATAAATATCTCCTAGAAAGCATCGACAGACTTTTGGGGCAAGTGCTGTGATGGAGCAGCACCTATGAAGGCCGGCATGGCACACAAGGGGTGGGTGACCAGAACCGGCCACCTTTATCTCCCGTGTGGCGATTTTTCACGCACCGTACCAGGTACTCATTTGAGGCCGAGTCGCGCGTGTTGGCCGTGAGCGGGAACTGGGGTCGTGGAGTTCGTAGCGGCGCGTGCTAACCGCTATGCTATCGCTCACCACTATATAATAGCGCAGACACCCACACTCATGCATATTGATGAGCTTATGGGTGGAGTCCAAACACTGAAGAGCAGGGCACGAGCTCATGGCATGGGACGTCTCGTGCTGCCCGTCTCACATCCGCACTCCCTCCCAGCCCCCCAACAAATTATTGACAGCACGAACTCATTGAGCTAGCCGCACGAATTACTTATTTACCCACACGATCCTGACTGTAGCCACAGCGCATGGTTAATGTGGTTATAGTGGCATTTTGGCTTGTAAATGTTTATTTTATTTTCAGTAATATACAAACCCCCCCCCCCCCCAAACGCGTCGCCTCATAATTATTATAGATGCGCTGTCTGAAGTCAAGAGATGAGGAGGTTTCTATGCGAGGGACTCGTAAAGAGCGGTAAAGCATCCCCTCGTGTGAGAACTGCTTCGGGTGACAATGTGACGCACATACTTCTGCAGTCACTTCTAGAGGCTACGCCGGGGGTTAGGGTGCGCACCTTAGTATATGTCAAGCAAAGAGTGTTCATTGCATGTCAAAATGATGTTAACTGTCAGCGCTGGAATAGGAATGTAAGGACCCCTAATAAATTAGGTGCTGCCCTTCCCTCATTAGCAGAGATGGAGCATTGCCATGTCCTGGTCTTACAGTGTAGACTGTAATCATATCTGGGAGAAATTTCGAGACAACTTATGACTTGACTTGATGAGGATTTGCATTTATAGGGCGCTTGTTTAAATGCCACGCTAACTCAAAAGCAGAGCTTGCGGGATAATTTCGCACCGGCTCACCGCATGGCTGCCCCTTCCGCTTGTCTGTGGTTTAACACGCCTCCGAGTCATTCTCTCTCTGTCAGAGTGCGTGAATTCCGTGTGGCGCGTTAAAATCTGAAATTATTATGAATCGGCTTACACGACATCTCAACCGTTGAGAGCCGTGCGGCGGCCTAGCCGAGGTGTCTTCCAGCGGCGACTGGCCCCGTGCGGCCCAGTGTGTACGCAGCACCGGTCCGCGAGTGGGCCTCGAGCCTGCCAGCGCAGGGCCAAAGTGGACGGGCGTACCTGACGTAGAGCGAGATGGGCACGACGGTGTTGAGGATGATGATGTACGACCAGAAGGTGAGGAATCCTGAGAAGATGGCGCTATCCACCGCGCTCTCCCACGGCAGGTATGGCTGGAAGTAATACCCGGTGGCACTCTCCCAGATGGTGTTTCCGAGCCCCAGGATGGACCCCATGCACACGAGGAAGCCAAAAATCTGCGCGCAGTACACACGCAAACGCATGCGTTACACACGGAGCCGCGCACATTTAGCCTCGTACAGTTAGCCTCGCACGTTGCTGGGCAGGGAACAGAGTGATGGCACAGCGGTTAGCACGCTGCACTATGAACCCAGTGGCCCCAGTTTGATTTCCGCCTATGGCTAGCACCGGTGACCAGTGATATATGAACCGGTATTGGCCTCCTACCGCTGTTTCGCCAAATCACACCGACCAGCAAGGCAAAGTATGGTCAAACAACCGCTACGTCTCAATAGAGTATGGGGAGGCCTTCATCCAGCAGCAGATTGACAAGAACTGAAAATAAATAAATTAATCAAGAAAATCACTGCTGGGTGAGGATCCAATAACATGAACCTTTCCGAATTTCATCCTCGCCTTGCTTACCAGCTGCACTTGGCCGTGGCTCCTTGCCCACGGCCGATAACATCGTAATATATAAGAAGCAGTGTGTGGCAATATGGCGCCGGCAAACCGCCTGGCTGCCTCCTCTGCCTCTGCGCTTTCCTCGCGCCTCTAAGTCGTTCTCACAGACACGTGTAATTATATTGAAATTGGTGGCAAAGAGGTTCAGGTCCCGGCTTTGACTCCGTGTAGACAAATTGAGAGTGTCGCGCACGGGCTGTGACGCAGCTATGCGACGAACCAAACGGTAAAAAATAAACACAAACTGAAAACTAAAACGATCAGCGTTATATTTGTGCGACACTGCATTGATAAAAACACATCACCCCAGGTTTCATAAATACAAATTATTAGTTGATTACTCTAGACTGGAAATCAGATACATTATTCATGACCACCATCTGCTCGATACACGCAGCGCACACGCGCACAAGCTGCACGTGCATTCGCCACACAGCACTGCCCTTTAAAAGAACAGCACTCGGGTAAAGGACACGTTTTTATGGCGCCTGTGGAAAAACAAAAAGAAATAAACACAGTGAAGCGGTGATATCGCAACAATGACAATCTTATCTTTTACCCTGTCATGACCGATTACGAATGAACCGCATGCAGGAAAATACTACTACAACATGCGGTACGTTTTGCTTTTACTGGTTTCCATAATATACAATTTGGTGAAAATGTGCTTACGTTGTAATAATCATAATAATTTAAGACCCTTTGTGAATCCACCGCTGGACGAAGGTTCTCCATACACTTTCAGTCATGCGGATTGTTTGACCATACTTCACCACACTGGAAAGCAGGTTAGTTATGACAGTTACCCAGCACCCGTAAATTATCTCAGCACTCACATTAGCCAGGGCTGGGAATCAAACACAGGTTGCTCAGGTTTGTACTGTCCTGTGCTAAGCACTGCGTCACCGCTCCACAACTAGACAGCATATAATAGAGAACACTAATCCCATATTCGTGCCGACATCAGGGTCAGGGGAAATGGTTTCCCTTCCAAACCTTGGGATAGCATGGGAAGCAATATGCTGCTGCTCCTCCTCCACAGCTTTCAGGGGCCCCCTTTGGTACACAACATTAGCCCAATCTCAAAACACACATCCCATGCCCCTGAAATACATACAGCAGAGTTAAGATGTTGCAACCACTGTTGCACCTCAAGGTGAACCACATGCTGATCAAACTGTCAATGGCAGAGGAGCATCCTCAGTGGAGCATTCGGTGCTGTGAGAACGGTGGGGAACAACTCCCAACCATACTTGCCAATGTATGCAATGTCCTGATGTAAGTTTTCACGGCTCGACTCATGATGGTTGCTCATAAGAGCTGTTCTTTCGAGATAGCCTTGTCGCACTGTCACGAGCGCGACAAGGCTATCCTGAAAGAACAGCTCTCCCGAGCGCGACACGGCTATTCCAAAAGAAAAGCTCTGAAGAGCAACCATCAATTTCTCTGATGTCAATAACGCTCGCTCGCGGGCCATCCTGGATCAATCTCTCTCCTGTCTGCGTGTTGTGGGGTCATCGCTGCCGTTCTTGATCTGCCACCACTCGGCTTGTCAGCAGTGTTTGTTTTGCCACCCTCAAATTACTTGACCCACTTCCTGACATTGCTTTTTACACATGCAGGCATCTTCATACACAGGATCCTATCTGCCATCAATTTCCACAGCCTTAACACCTCTCGCTAGAAATTCGATCACAGCTTTCTGCTTGAATGATGCGTCCACTTCAGCCATCTTGTTTACGACTACTGCGGCGCCGTCGTGCAGTTGCAAGTAAATTTAAACCAAACGAAGCACAGCCGTCTTGGCATTCCACTGCTGGATGAAGGCCCTTAAATGAGTCCCAGAAACTGACAATGAAGACGGAGACGGCTGCTGATGAGCTGCTATTAAAAGCGCCCAACTATGTAGCATCTACATGTAGCATTTACTTGGAAAGAGCTGCGAGTGATGGCATGAGATAGTGAGAAGTGGGGGCATCGGGTTTCCCGATGTATCATTCATGCAGAACGTAAACGTGCCAAATTAGCCAACGAGCGGTAATTACGTATCACATATGACTCTGCTGATGAGAAACAGCAGGGTGAAACCAGTCCTGTGGTCTCCCACTTAAACAAATGCTGTTGGTTAACAACAGTCTGGAAGAGCAATAGACCAAAATATACTGATGTAGGTGAACCAGAGAGAGGGAGTGTTCGACACGGCCATCCCAAAGAACAGCGTTGGAAAGCAATTCTCAAAAAATATATATTTTAAGTGGAGCTACAGAGCAGACGGTAATTTGACTAGGTTATGCATCACGCACTGTAACACGTTTAATGCTGCAAACAAGTAAAAGTCTATACTGGAGAAACAAATAATTCCAATTGTCCCCAAGGAATCACAAACAACAACTGAATCGTGACTGAGAAGCTGCTTTGCAAAAAATATCATGGCGAAAGCGTTTGAGCTCAAACACACAACCGCACGAATAGCTGCAATGACACGGAAACTACAGGACACGGAAACTTCAGCAACTTTTGCTGGATGCTAGTGACACACGTTAAATGATTAAACACATACGTGATGGCACTGACAACGTAGAGGATTTGTCACCCTGGTATATTTGACCAAGGAAGAGGTTTAGGTCCAGTGTGGCTATTTCCATCGGCAAGAGGCATAATAAGGTAACACAACCACTACGCGTAATTCTCCGCAGAAAAGCACACAACAAGTTTGCGTGTCGCCAGAGGCAAATGCAATTAACTCGCGGTCAATTAAACTGCCATCAATTAACAACCCACCTCGCATGAACCCGGGACCACTTAAGCCACGACCTCTCCCCGTAAGCACGAGTGTGGTGTTACTTATGCGAGAGGTCTGTGGGGATGAATGCGGCTCTTGTACCGTGAACTTACTGCAGCCCGTGGCAGTTCCCATAAAAAAAATGTGTGTGTGTACGCCCCGGCTAAAGCAAATTATGAAATGTTACACGCAAATGTGAAATCTGTTTCGTGCCATGCGGCGGCATGGCAAAAACCGCAATGTCAGGATGTCACAATGAAGCCTCTTACTCACGTAAGCCCTATAGAAAGGTTGGCTCTATACTGTACGTGCATGTGCACTCCTTCGATAATCAACTGCTAGATGAAGACCGTCCCGTGCACTTTGCGTCACGGGGGGTTTATCTTATCATCCTTCGTTCCGCTGGTCATTGAAGGCAGGGAACAGAGACGTGGAAGCATGGAAGTACAGTACTTTGAATTTTACTGCACTGCCCCCTCTACTGGCCACGACGCATCGCCGTGGCTCTAAGACAGCCTGTCTTTTATACACGGTGGTCATCCGCCCAAGCACTTCCAATGTAGTGTCTTCTACCTGCATTAGCTCCCAGCATTGCGGAGCACGAATGTCAGACATCACGTTCAAGCACAAGCGGCGCAACTTGAGAATGCGTAGGCGCGCTGTACAGCACGAACGCAATCACCGACGCGCTACCGACATAATCTGCTCCCAGAAGGCCGTGTGACTTGGAGCTGTGGACCGTGTCGGTAGACATAGTTGATCTAGAGTACTGTGTGACCCATGGGTTTGGGTAAAATCTGGATTCAGATTATCTTCCCTTGTATTCCCAAGCCAAGTTAACCCGGGCCGGGCCAAGTCAACACAGGCCAAGCTCCAAACCAAGCCAAGACAAGTCAAGGTCAAGCCAGTCCAGGCCTGGGCCTTCCATGCGGGCTTCAGGGCCTGGGCCTGCTCCGGAGGCCTACCACACCCGCGGCCTTGCGGGCCAAGCCAGGTCAGGTCGGGCCAAGCTGATGTGGAGCCAAGCCGGGCCATGCCAAGCCAAGTCAACCGAGGGCCGGGCCGCGTCAACCCAAGCCAAGCTCCAAGACAAGTCAATCCAAGCCAAGTCCCTCCATGTGGGTGCCGACGCTGGGGTCTGAGGAAATGGCGGCGCGTTCTGATGCAGCGGCTACTCTCGGACCGAACAGTGCGGTGTCTTCATGCTTTCATGTTCGTTTATTTTTTTATTATGTTGTCATCAAGTAACAAGTATTAGCCGTCGGTTTCTGCGAGTCATTTGCAGAACGACAGTAAACAACGCCGGGGTCTGAGAGAAACGGTATTTCGATTCTCTGTATGTCCTGTACATATGGTAGAGTTGACAAATAAAGTTGAATTGAAATACACAAGAGTACTGAAAACTCTGCTGATTATGCTGATGAGACACTGAAGATCAAAATGGGCACGGAGTTTGCTTGTGTTGACCCAATGCTACTTGAATTGTGCACTCCCAGAAGGCCATGTTGCTGAAGGAGAGTTAAAAAAAAACCATGGAGGGACAGATATGTGGCGCAGGCATATTGTCGTATTTATGTTCTTATGCAATAGTGAGGCTGCAGTTATTAAGCGGATTTTAATCCGACATGTGTAACTGCAGTCTTGGAATGGATATCAAGATGGGTGTAGAACACAAAGGAAACCGCCTCTGCACTGTTTGGTTAGTGGGTCGAGCCAAATGGTGTCTGTCATCGGCTAATAGCTCTCATTGGCCCTCAATATGAAGCCCCATGGCTCCCCATATTTATAATCATTCCCACACGCACGGATATTTAAGTTATGTTCGCTCGCCACCCATTGCACTGCACGTCCGCAGAAATGCATCCTTCAGAGCTGCTATGACCAAAGCCACGAGCACATTTATGGGAAGTTCAAACGTTTTTTTGACCAATTTTGCCAAACAAACTAAATTTGATTGGCAAATAGGCCTAAAATCACTACCAGTGTGCTCCTGAAAAATCAACACTCGCAAGGGTCTCAACTATCCGTAGCACGAGGCCGACAGAGATCCTGTATCTGCGGCCTCTCATCAAGATTTAAGCAGGAAACCAGCGATGGAAATACACACCTCGAGAGAAACAACACTCATTCATAATGTACGCTGTCGTTGCGGAACTTGTTAATCGACGGTCCAAAATTAGAGGCACATATTGTTTAATGCAGAAAACATTGTGTAACAAATGGGATGTTTCTAACTTACTACGGTTAGGAGGGATTTGAAACGGCACCCACCACGCATTATATGTCCGATAGAAACACCGAACCATAAAAAAGAGGCAAAGGGCATGACGGCTCAGCCAGTCTTGTCGTGTGATAACAACTACCCCCAAGATAATCATATCATAACTGGGGAAATGTAAAGTTAGCTACTTCTGAACTACTCACTGCCTTGTTCTGTTGTTACTAACGCTGATAGCGGTGGGCGTTTGACCAAATCGCCTGGAATGCATCTGATCTCGGAAGCTAAGCAGGTCTGAGCCTGGATAGCGCCGCGATGGGTGACCACCCCCGTGCATTAACAGGTGTTAAAGGCTGCTGCAAAGCCACAAGGTGAGTGGCAGAGGGCAGGGCAGTAAAATAAATTGCCGTACTGCGCTTCTATGTTTGCGCATCTGTGTTTCGCTGCTCCAAACCGACTAATCAGTGTTGAGTCCATCAAACACAAATTGACACACATTCAGCATATAAACACTGCGGACCTTTATATAACTTGACGTGTCAATAAGTTTGGATTCAGACATTAACATTTTGTCCATTACAAGATATCAATTGTGACTATGAACCAATTTTAGTTAAGAAAAAACATCTGCTAAACTCGAGCCGCTCGCGCAGCAGGTGAGATCGCCACGTCAGCGCTACGCAGATGCAATTAGACAAGCCGCCGTGGCCATGGCAACGGATCAACGCCTCTGGGCCACTCACCCACAGCACGAGGGTATTCATGAGGCGGTCGATGCTGGTTCGTTTTAACTTCGTCCGTCCGCTGTTCTGCATCAGCTTGGTGTCGGGACCTGCGGGAGAGAGAGGAGCCCTGCTGTGTACGTCGCTACGGTGAAGGACGCGCGAGTGTGCTGTGGCGCTGAGTGAACCGCGATTCTCCGAGTCACGGCTTCAGCTCCGGCTTCTCACTCGATTGACGATTCAAACACACGCACACACACGAGTGCACGCGATGCACACAGCTATTTGCACGATGACAACACCGAGAAATCTCTGCAAACTTCAAACAAACAAAACAATGTTGTCTCCGACTACAAAACCAGTGAACTCCATATTTTCGAGCATGTATGCAGCGTAGGGGTTGCCTGGATAAAATAAATTGGGCTGTAAAACATTTATTGCTGTTTCCACGCATAAAATGGGCATGAAGACCTAAAACGTGCCTTCTGTTTTCGTTTACTTAATGGAAACTTCACTCGCTAGACACTTGGGCACTGAGCCACCGACCGAAAGAAAAGAGGAGCAGCTGATAATTAAACTGCCATGCATAAAGATGTTACATTAATTTTTAACAAGCGTGATTAATGCACAACCTGTATAATCTGCCCATGGATGCGTGATAGTTCACTGCATTAACAGCAAGATTTGTTGTCTATAACTGGCATCGGAAAGGAGTCGAGAAAACTAAAACTACTCCCATGTTGTTGAGGCAGCGATTGCCTCCTCGAGTAGTGACTCTGTCCATTTGCCCACACGTGAAAGACTCTGCGTTTAATACCCACACACTTTGATGCCCTCCATGGTTCATTTTATTATAGATGTTATTTTCCGTCTATGGGTATTGCAGCGTGCCAGAGCATCCCTATAACTAGGCCAGACCGGATGGCGCGTCAGCCGTTTGTTAAAATTGGCATCGAGTTGTGTTTCGGTAAGACGAACATAAGTCGTCAAGATTTTAATGTCTACCTCTTATCTGCCAACTCGCTTAAATCTAAGCCGCAAGTCTGGCGGACATTGGCACATCTATGGCGCTGCTCGTTAGAAAGCCTCACCTGCAAAGACCACGAGGCCGTAACACCACTCGGTGTTGCGTAAAACGCAGCCGCGCAGCAGCATTTTGTCGTTGTCCAACGCGTATGTATTTCCCCGCCAGTACAGCGTGCCGGTAAACCTGTCCAGCTTGTTGTTGGGTGGTTCGCAAATCACCTCGCCTGTGCATGTCCCACATACGGAAACAAGGATCACCGCTCACTGAGTTCAACGAAAACATTGCAGGAACTTCCTTAAACTGTGTGCATAATGCGCACAGCTTTGTTTTAGACTACTGACTCAAAAAATGCAAAACTGTGGCTGTATTCTTTCAGACAGCAACTCGATGACGCTCCAACTGGATACCAGATTCATCCTTGTTAGGAATCATCAGTACAGCCAGTGTGCATGCACTTTTTGGTCAGATGTATACAGAATCTCATCATATACAGAAAGCATTATTATAAGAATGTCTTGCTGATTTCATTCAGAATATGAGGCTGAAATAGGATAGAGAGGTGTGTGTGTTGTGTGTGTGAGTTGTGTGTGTGCAGGACGGAGGTGGGCAGACCACAGAGTTGGGCATTAGAGTTGGCATTCAGGAGTCGGTGACCAAGGGGAATGCGTAAAGTCACATGGTGGGATACTGTACTAGCAGACGTTGTGGACTAAATTATTGATGGACTACAACCTGCCCCAGTGGCAGGAGGGAGCAAACAATGGCCAATCATGGGTGGCATCAGCAGCATTGACCATGACAATGACCTATTGATCTTGAGCATGTAAACAACATTAATATATAGCAGGATGTCTTCTGACAATACATTTAACAAACATCTGTTTCCTAGAGGAGAAGAACTGGACAAGCTTTTCAGCTACGGATACCAGGCCACAATTTCCAATGTATTAAAAACATCCGACATGTGACAGACTAATATTTACCTAGCGAGCAAAAATTAATGTTTACATCGTGCAGTCACAATGACAGGCAGGAATGACACAAGCACAGGCAGACATCCATACAGTTGGGATATATACCTTTAAACAGGATTGCTAAGCATAGGCTCAAAGGCCTATAATACCAAGCGGCCAGAAATATACAGCATTATTGAAGGCGTAATAGATGAAAAGTTAATACGCTTCTTGAATTGCGAATGGCTGCAAGAGACTTGGAAAAACAGATGATGGGAGGCGATTCCAAAGGGCAGGAACGTGAGGGGGCAATAAGCAGAACAAGAAGTGCTGTGACTTGCAGTGTGGTAGTTGAACAGCATGGACAAGCCAAGAGAGTCCAATCTGGATAGGAGGTGACAGGAAAAGCAGGAGGGAACTTACCGTCAAAGTGCGCCAGCTTGTCAATGTCGTCTGCAATCTGGGAGGTCACAGGAAGAGCCTGCCGCACCTTTAAATTTGTCTCGCTGCAAGGCACCGACGCAACAGGCTTGTATCACACACACACACGGTTCGTTGGAGTTAGGAGTTGGTGGTGTTCTTACGCCGTTGCTTTCCCTTTTCCTACGAAAATGTGAAAACTGCTACAGCTGTAAACTGAGGTAAATTTTGTCTTCAGCGTTTTATCCTAGTACACATCAACATTTCTTGTTAAGAGCACAGATATTATCTTAGAACATCTATATCCTTGTCAAGTGATGTCATTGTCCAATGGTTGTGCACACCAGGGACGTTTTGAAGCATCGAAACTGTTAGCAACTTGATACAAATTCAATGTAAGCTTCTTTACGATGGCTCGCACAATATATGTTTTAATATACTTTCGATGTCCCCAATCTTAGGCCATGGTTTAATATGTATTTCAGTATCCTTCCTCCTTAAGTGAGTGAGTTTGAAGATAAATAGTTAAAATTATCTCAGTCTTAACAAGAAATATGAATCTTAACACCTCTGACTTACTCTGGGGCAATAAATCCTAACATTTTTATACAGTAGTATATTAACAAGCAAGACACTGGATGTTTTACTCGCATTCAGCTGCTTTTGGTGCTTTTTATAACCTTCAATAAACATGATGTACGATTGCACATTTCTATAAAGTGTGTATGCAAAGCTGCTTTTACCAGCTTGCATTTCTGAAGGTTGAGCATGCCCTGCCACTATCGAGCGTTGCACAAAGGACGTGCTTGAAGCAGGAGGCACGCAATTGAGCATCAAGAGCACTTACCCATCAAGCTCAGCTGTCTCGATGTAGCACAGGCTGTGAGGTTCACTGCTGGATAGCAGTAAAAGGTCGGCCTGTGGGACACGTCATACGTTACAGTAGCCCACAAGCATTGCAGCGTTCCATAGAAAATTTTTGAAAAAGTGCCAAAAGTTGCATATTAAAAGTTGTAAACGTAACAATGGAACTGCAAGATATCACAGTGTGATCCGCTAAGTTAAACAATCGTTCATTTGTTTACTGCCAAAACAAATACCAATGTCCCGCAGTGTTGTTTTTACACTCTCTAAAGCGATGGGTCTGTATCTACATTTCCGTTTCTGACCCCGTGGTCTAAAATCAATATTTATATTTCACACAGCACAACCAATGTCCATCTTCAACCAAAAAGTGATCACCGGGTGTTCTTGATCATAATCAGCTGACAGCGAGTCGCTGGGTCAACCTGGATCTGGATTTAAACTCATGCCCAGGGCTCTGTAAGGTCCGACTATGGATATGATTTTTCATCTTCTCCTGTATTGAGATCACAATACCATTCAGAGTTTAAAAAATGTATCGATCGAAATGTAAATGTATGGGTCAGAAGGGGTTTATAATAACAAGTCCATTAGTCTGAAGCCTAAAGTTAATAACCAAATAAATCAAAATAACCGTACAATACACCTTTACATATCTGTCCCTCTATAATAAAAGTACAGGATTTTTTATTTACACATCACAACAGCAACACAGCCTTCCAGGAGCGCACAATATCTGCAGCACTGGGTCAACACAAGCAAGCTGTAGACTGATTTGACATTCAGTGTTTCATCAGCGGAGTCAGCAGAGACTTCCGTTCTTTGTGTATTTAAACGCAATACGAAGGACGATAATCTGAATCCATATTTGATCCAAATCCCTGGATCACAGTCCACTAGATTTATCGACACATTATGCGCAGCCCCAAACCACACTGTAAATGGAGGAAGGAGGAGGGCGGTGGGGGGGGGGCTAATGAAAAGGTGGGAGCCACAGGGAATAGCGGGAGAGAGGGATGTGCCATGGGAGCGGTGAAAGTGAGAGTGGCAATGGCGACAGCTGCCTGTGCCGGTATGAAGGTGGGATTTACGTTTGTGTGCGCGGGGGTTCGTCTCGTGCTGTAAATCGCGCTTCGTATGGGGTGTTATCGGGCAGCCGCTCACAGTGCGGCTACTTCTCCCCGCACCTGAGGCTCTGCAACCCCTATAGTATTTTTTGGAGCTGGGGAATCCCCATGACTACGTAGAAGAGTTTAATAAATATGAGACTTGACCACGGCGGTCAGGGATTAGAGCTACAGTCGTCCCTTTAACGAAGGAAACATTAGCAGTGTTGTAAGTGACCTTTATTGACGGTGTTAAGTACTATTTTGTGATCCCTAATGGATGACCAGGCACTTTCTCTCTCTAACCCGTAAAACACTATTTACCCTTGCATGGCCAAACGGCTCTCCTGACCTTTGCGCAAAGCTTAAGCTAACCTTTCATCTTTGGCATGAACAGGCTTCGCCTACTCTCTCTCAGCGAGGTGACATCTCTGTAAGAATTGTTCTGAAGAATTACTCTTTCTGGATAGCCGTGGTGAGCGTTTACCCCCTCTCATTTGCGTCAATTTGCCTCCCACGCTGGATGCATCTTCAGGCAGTATTTCCGTATTGCCCGAAGATGCCTCTCAACGTGGGAGACGAATCGTCGCCATGGAGAAATGAAAAACGCTCACCACAGCTGTCCAGAAAGAACAGTTCTTAACAGAAATTCTCATACAATCGAGTCGTGAATATCTACACCAGTACATCTCAGCGAGCCTGGATTTCTGGGAGGGGTCTGCATCTGTGATCCATGGCAAACGTACGGGCCACGGCACCAAAACAATCTCCCCCAAGCGAGGGGTGTACAAAAGCAGAGCGAGCGAGTTGGCTAGCTCAACGTGTGCGCCAGTGGGAGCCTGCTGACATCCTGGCGAGCAGGTGTGCGTGTTTTCATCAGCAGCTGTGCATGGAACACGGGCGCAGAGGAGAGGTGGACAGGGCTGCCCGATTGGGCGAGCGATGCATTTCTCACGGCAACAAATTGGTTGTTTTCCATCTTGATGATGTCTCCAACGCGCACGTTCATCCATTTTTCATTCTGCAGTCTTCCAGACCAAAAGTGGCAATTATCAAGTAAATATATATTTAGGGCAAATGGAATACGTGCAGGAAAAAAAAAAACTTGAGAAGGCTTTAAAACAAAAATTTCCCCCCACCGACAGCACATGTGTTATGGCCCGTTTACATTTCAGAGCCTCAAGATACATAAACACGGGACCTGATTCGTTTGTTTGTGCAAGTCTCATTTATACTGGATTTTGGGTGAAAAACAGCGACATGGATGGAGAGGGCATTACAGAAAACACTGACTGATACTGTGGCTGTTTTTCAAACTGTGGCATCCTACTGTGAAGCTACACCTGCTATCAGCTACTAGGAGGCGTGTATCATTATGTGTTGTATGCATTCTTCATGTGCATACTTACCATATGTTCCATATGTTTTGATTTATTATAGGGTGGATAGAAAGCTCTTATACCATTTCCCTCTACGAAGATTATTACAACTTGTGAGATAGGGCGACAGGGACTTCCTACACAGTACAATGATAACCAATGTACTTTTTT
>JAZEWU010000009.1:9405053-9419886 GCA_036362915.1 Geotria australis
TATTATACAATAATAATAATAATAATTCAATTTATATAGCGCCTTTCACCCGAGGGTCACAATGAACACATGTTATGATTGTCATGCCAAGATAGTTCCCATATCCTTACTCCCTTGTGGCCAAGCACTCTGACAAAGGTATGTGCATATATATCGAAATAACATTGACCTCCACCCCGCCACAACAATGCTAAAGAGAACTGCCGGTATCGACAGAAAGCCGGCACAAAAGGAACATTCACGAACGTCATAAAGTGACCGAAGCAAAGGGGAGAACAGGGCTGCTGGTGGGACTTACTTTCCGTGGATGTGAACCTGAGACTGTCTATTGTTGACCTGGTTATCACTCCTGTGACGGAACTGAAAGCAAAACGACACCACAACAACGGATTAAGAGACGTGTAGCGACCATAGCTTTCGGAGTGGCTATAGTTCAATGAGGATAAGCATGACACGTCCATCGTCGTATGAACAGTGACGCGCCTCTCACATGCTGGCCCTCTTATCTGCAACTACCTATTCTCCAAACTGGACTTATTGTTCACAATGTATCAGGTTAAAAGAAACTTACGGACAGAGCTGTGGACCAGATAATTGCAATTGCTGAGCTTCTAATCAGACTATTAGGAAAAGCCTGTGACCTGACACAGCAAGCAATGGTAGTTTATTGGTGTTGTAATTGCAGTCAGTCATATTGTTACACAGCTGTAGTCATGGTTAACAGTGACAGTTATCACATTTCTCAAGATTACAAGGTGCACATTCGATCCCTGTGTAACTTTATTAATGTCGGGAACAAGTTTGGGCTGCATATTACTTTTTAGAGCACCTTATAGTCTGGAGAATACAGTAACTCGTGTTATTGGGCAGGGGTGCAGACAGGCTGCCCGGGTGATGAGTCCAAACGAAACTCACCAGGTCGTCGGAGGCATCCTTGACAGCAGTGATGGTCAACACCAACACCAAAGGCACGATGGTGGTAAACCAAGACAGGGATGAAATCTGAGGAATTAGCTGTCAAAACAGAAGTGGCAAAAGGGGAAAAGGAACCCACAGTCACTTTGTGTTCATTTTAACCTTGCCCTAAGTCAGTACCGCCAGCGTGGGCTATAACGATTTTTGAATATTATTATTATTGCTTTGCTTCAGTTTGACAATTGTTTCAACTTGCTACAGTTTGTAAAACATTTTTACAGGCAATTACAAATGCTAAACAGATGGGGCAAAACAAGCTTAATTAGCCAAACTGCAGCAATTGGCACTGCAGATTCAAATTAATAGAAAAACCCCAGTGACCTGTTTGGCTGACTGCTTCATTAATAAAGCACTGAGCAACTTGGCTTGATTGATAATTAAACACGTGTAGACACAAAAAGCTCTTGTAGCATCTTGCATGAATGAAATCCAAAACTACATTTTTGGAGATAACAAGCAACAATTTATAGGGCTTCGGTTACTCACTTGTAAAAAAAATGGAGATTGCTGGTTAATTCACCGCGAACAGACATGCAGAACAGGCAAAACTTTGGCCTAAGCTAATCTAATATTCCTTGCAACTACAGCTAAATTTCGCAGAAAAATAAAAAAAATCTGAACACTGGCTCAGAAATTGTTAGACGTGGGTGGGATTTGCCTTTCCTCTTCACGATAATTAAATGTTACCTTTGGTGGAGGCCACCGTGCACTCCAACCAAAGACCTCTTTTGTTCTGAGTGCAATGAGCCGATATTATTGTGCAATCATGAGTGGGGATGCAATTATGCAATTTTGCAGTGGGGAATAACCTGTGCTCAAAATGTAATCATAAAAGCCATTGTATGAAACAATTTCCCGTCTTTGGAAAAAATGTGGTACTGAAAGAGGAACCGATGTGAAAAGTTCTGGTATTGCACGTCTGGCGATGTGAGACGTGCCGATGTGGCGAACCGTAGTACACTGGCGTAATTTGACCACTGGGTGTGCCAAATAAATCACAAACTATAACTTTCAAAGTCGGGAAATAAACTGGTGGTAATGAATCTGACGAGTTAACAATTAATGTTGGAGATCCGTCAGCTAATATGGCTTGAGGGTCACGTAAGTTGCTCCTAGTGAATACACACCGGAGATGAACACTCCTCCACAAGACAATGAACATTCCACGGTTTAATGAGCACATGGAAAATGTTTAAAAATTGAGTCTCAACGCACACTGTTCCCTTTGCTCACTAAAGCTAGGCTCAGTGAGCACATGTAAGTTTCACACATGTATAATTTAAACCGGCAGGCAGGTCTTGGTGGGTTGTTAAGGATAATAGCAATACTTTCCTAGACGCTATTACAAAGCGATGGTACAAAGAAACCACAGCGGTTGCATTGTCACACAGATGGGATACTTAAAATTGGTCTCGTCCCGTGACAGTGTCCACTGCGGTACTCACCCTTCAGCAAAGGATGTTTCGTCGCTTTGCAAACGAGCTATGAGCTGACCTCTCTCACTCAAACAAAACTGTATCGACTGCAACTACAAATGAGTCGTGCCCAACATAAATTATAATTGCACGAGTGAAAATTGTTTTTACCACAAACCCAGCAAGAGTTAGCAAAAACAATCCACCTGTAAAATGTGACATATGGTTTTTGGTGTTTAAATGTAAAGGTCTGTGCAAATTTCAAACTTCATCGATGTCTTCTAACGTCTGTCGTCTCAAGCAGACATCCCTCCATGCTTCTCGGCAAACTTTTGCAACTTTTGTTCCGTTTCCATCGTTTCTCTTCCACGTGCGTATTGGTGTGGTTTATTTATGATCAAGTTCAGTTTGCAACACTACTCAAGGAGTCTGTTCCACCTCTTGATTTCATAATATGGCTCATGATACAGCTTCAATAACTGGCCTAAGTATACACACTCTGACGTGCTTCTCAGTTGTGTCTCTACACACACACACCTTTGTTTGTGTAGCGATCGTGTTGAACGATGTTTGTTTTACTCATGAGCTGTTGTAAGAGAATTAGCTGACCTATTATGAAATGTTTATACAGAAATAAAATACCATCATCACACTAAGGCACCCAAGTACTTCTTCTATTGAAACATGGTGCTAAAATGAAGCTTATAAATTACAAACCCATTAATCGTCAACATTTAACATGAAGGCTTTCGTGACCAATGTTATCCATAATGTATCCCTTTTATGGGTTGGGTCACGTAAAGAATAAATGTGGTAAACCCGCCTCCATCCGACACAGTCAATTAGTAAGGTTTGTGCAGGGTGTCGCAGTGGTAATATCTGTGCCTCAAAGAAAGAGCGTATTGCCCAAGGCAGTTCGATTCCTGCCTCGGGGTGCCTGTATGAAGTTTGTGTGTTCTCTCCCTGTTCTGCACGGGTTTCCTCCGGCGTCTCCGGTTTTCTCCCACAACTGAAAAAAACACCCATTAATTAATTGACCAATCTTCTTCTTCTTTGCGATTCTTCGAAGCACGATGGCTAGCTTCTGGACATGGTCGTCTTTCAGCTTGGCTTCGAAGTGTTTGGTAGAATTCGCAGGCAGTACCAAGTACTACCTGACAGGGATCGCGACGTGAACGCTTCTACCTTGACCCCCAATTGACCAATAACATCATAATATAACGAAAAGCAGTGTCTGGCAGGTTGGCGCCTGCTGACTGCCTGGCTAACTCCCCCTTTCTTGTTGGTTTCCTCACGCCTCCGTATGCCGTGTCTCGTCCATGACCAGGCGTGGAATTTGCGCGCGTTCTAAATTGTGTTATTCTTATTCTAATATCACCATCACATATTCTTAACACAAATTATACCACTATAATTCCTGTAGATTCCTAACACCAGCAAAAATAATAATTGTGAATTGTAACATTGTAGGCAGCTAACGATGACCACTACAAGTATACATGCAAGTTAGACAGTGGTTAACAAAACGTAACATTGGGCTTTTTTAAAAACGGACCTAACCCTTTAGGGAATAAAAACTGAGTGGCAGCCACAGGAGGGAACATGCCCAAGAGGACAACCACCATGGAAACGAACAAACAAGGCAGCTCATGTGGAGGTGCTGGATGCATTATTTACATCACATGACTTGTGCGGCATGGTGATGGCTTGGAGAGGCCTTCATCCAGCAACGATGATCACAATGTGAGCGAGACGGGAAGGGGCGAGTGAGTGAGCGAGGAGAGTATGACCGATGTAGCAGGCTTTGAGCGTGTGGACAGGGCGTGTTAAGCAAAGGCCACACTGCAGGGTCATGCAGGAGGGTCAGCATGACTGAGCTGGGAAAGTGCACGATATGTTCTGGAAACTGCGTGCGTATCTCCCTCCCACTAACAATAAAAAACAACTTCACAACGTGGTTGATCATTAGAGGAGAGGAGTGTCTACTGCATTCCTTCACTTGTCAGCATGAACACAAGTAAGAATGTCTCTGAAGAGTTCATCTTTTGGGATAGCCACTGTGAGTGTTTCAATAATAATAATCTACTTTTGTAACGCGCGCATGTTCTCGTATCTCTCCTTTGCAACGTTTTGGCTCCCACGCTGGAAACACCTTCAGGCGGGGTAAAAATGCTCACCACGGCTATCCCAAAAGAGCAGCTCTTAAGAACAATTCCCATAAACGAAAGTTCATGTAAACCACCTTACCTGCAGGATGAGCAGGAACAGGAAGTAAGCATTGGCCACTCTTTGGAACTGCTCAAACAGATTGACGGGCAGGAAGGTCACCACATTGTACTTGGAGGTCTTTATCCGGTTGGTCTGGGAGAAAGACAATGGGTAAATGTTACAAAGAAACTCGCACAGCAGGAACAGCTCACTCTGTGAGTTGGCAGCAGCTCTCTCCAATGCCCTGTCACCATAAGTCAGGTGCTCGAGGGACACAGTGAATAGGAACACCGTGCTACTACAATGCACTCAACGTTCTTTAATATTAATTGTTTTTCACAATCGGTATCTTGACCATCGTAAAACGCCTCTTACTTGCGACCGTATCAACCGTAACACCTATATTCGTGTCATCCGCATTAGGAAAGTGAATCACATGACAACCTACTGGCAACTTCCCTACAAAGTGATATTAATTTTATCTACCAGAACTGGATGATGAGCCAAGTCAACCCCCAACTTCGCATTTGAACATGCAAACTTCCAATTGCAAGTTGCTTGCAACTGAGCCACCTGGCGAATAACATTTTTAAAAACCAGTTCCTACACAGGGTATTCATAAAAAGATGCTCCAGTCTCAATTGCACGTCCTGCAAACTGGAGCGTCTTTTGGGAATACCCTGTATTTTCATCTCGTACATCCGTCAGCAACTACTTTTAACCAATAGATGGCGGTAATCAACGTGGGAAATGCCACAAATAATTTTTTGAATGAGATGCCGCGTGCTATTGGGGACGTAGCGTAAACACGACTCCTCTGGTCTCTCCACTGCGTCCCGTCCGACACCCTGTCACCGGCCCGTGAACGGTCACTGCGCAAGTTTGGCCAGAGCAGAACCTGACGAAACCCCGGGGGTTCTGGCGGCCGCGTGACACCGGGATGCTGGGAGGGGCCAAGGATGGCGAGCTGCCGGCACCACCGCCATCCACCGTCACACATGACCCTCTCTACCCTTGCTTGCGTGGCGTGTCAGGGCAGCCGCAAGTATAGTCAGCAAAATGTTCCGACGTGAAAAAGGTCTTTATCTTAAGAGTTATTGGCCGCGTTTATCGTTATCGTACGATTTGGCGGGAGTTCAAGCCACGTACACTACAACACTGCCGGCACAAAATTAAATCTTAAATACTCTTCTTAATCACAAACTTTAACAGCTTGGTTAGTTGTTTATTTAGCAAATGCGTTTACATGTGACTGCAGTCAGATAAAAAGTTCGCTGAATGGACTTCAGCCCACGTCGACACAGAGCCACGTGGCACCCTCCTCCAGCGTGTCAGGCAACCAGTCCACTGGGTTAATGTTTTAAAAAGTGACGGGTACATTTTGTATATATGAACTGAAAACCCTTACATTTCAATAAAAATGCTACATCCCCGTTATTTACTGACACTGTCACATATTTTTTGTGATCCGCAACAACATAGATTTTAAATGTTCAGGTTTTAAAGGTGATTTTTAACTGAGAGTGGGGTCTTGAGCCTTCATTATGGCATTGCAGCGCTTTGTGACCCTCGGGTGAAAGGCGCTATATAAATGCTGTTATTATTATTATTTAAGCGGTCAACCTAATGTGAGGTTTTACGTCATTACGTCAGACAATACACACGAGGCGACGACAGACAGAGAGATGCTGAAAAGCACATAAATAGACAGAAAGGCACGTAAAGTAATGCAGGAAACGGCAGATGTGGATATACAGTATAGGGAGAGCGAGAGAAATATGTTCACAGAGGCAGAGATAAATATACAGCAACTGGTAGTAGAGACAGAGTTAGGAGCCACGGAGAGATTGATATTCATGGGCACGCACATAATAATACGGACAGGGAAAAGACACAGACACACACAAGGGAGCTGCTGAGACAGAGGGACGGATACAGGGAGGGACACGGAGACAACGAGACAGAAGTGCGAGGGCAGACGCGTCTTTTACACAATTCTATGCAACAATGTCAACTAGTGTAAATTAGGTTTACGATTAACAGCTGCCAAATACGAAAATGTTATAAAGGAGGGGGGTGTATTTAAATGTATAATTAAACGATCTGCCTTATGCAATGCTACCTTATACAATGCTACATTAATACACGTTTAATTAAGACGTGTGAAATACCAAGCACCCTACTCTGCGAGGTGACTAGGAGGTGACAGGAAAGCAAGTGAGTTTATAAACCTATCTATGGGCTCTCCGCAGACACCTCGGTTCCTTCCCACACGCAAGCTCGAGTCAACACGGCCTCAACTTTCCAGACGGATACTCGGCGAGGCATTGCTGGACAGAGTAAATGGCATCGCTAACCCACATTCTGTTAATAGGTAATTACGTATTGCACCCTGATTAAGGCACAGGAAAGGGCGCTTAATGCGTGGATGGATACGTAGGAACCAATGCCAAATGTTGGGGTCCAAAGTGGCCTGGCTATTTATTTATTTCCCTTGGGATGTGAGTTCATTTCTGGGGAACTCAATGCGGCCACATAGAAGGAAGCAACTTCACGCAATGCAGCGCCACTCCCATCATTTGGGGACGTGTTCTTTTTCCTTCCCGTTTCTTCTCGTTGAACACTTCACGTGGACGCAGGCTAACTCTGGTTTGAACGAAAGCTCCACTGCAATCGGACAACCGTGTTGAATCGATAAGCGACGGTTACGAATAAGATATTTCCTATAAAACAAACGCCTATAGGTTCACGTTGAGAAACCCATAATCAGTATAATTTAAAGTGATGTACGGAGAAAAAATACTCGTTGCTGCGGATCATTATTGGTAGTAGTACACGAGCAGAAATCCGTTTCGCGACTCAGAAATATGGGTCAGTCAATCGTCCTATGACATGTTGACTGAGCGAAAGGGTGTTGGGCATGCCGTTCTCTTCGCGGCCCTTGTGCAGCGCTTTGTGACCTTCGGGTGAAAGGCGCTATATAAAATGCTATTATTATTACAGACCAGTATTATCCAGCAGCATTTGTTTCAGCAAGTAAACTATGGGCTGAATTCGACCTCGAATCCTGCTTCATTGGCAAGTTCACTACAAGTATACTAACATTTCGAATATTAAAACACAATTAAATATTAAAACATATTACTACTACGCATATGTAGAGCTTAGAAGGCAATAAATAACGTGCACGTAAGGCAATGAGTAATTTCCTGTACTATATGTGGAAATCTCAGCTAGTTGGCATGAATGACAATCTATTATACTGCAGTGTACACAAAACTGCAATGCCCTTTGAATATTCTGTTCATGTTAGATTTGTATTGTCATAGAATATTTAGAGAAAAATGAAAACACAATTCGACCGCTATAACAATTTTAAATGTGCAATTTCACTTGGCTCTGAAGAGAAAGACATATATTTTGACAAAAGTTATATAATATGGAATCATTGGACAAATGTGTGAACAATGAATAATGATGTGTATGTTAATACAAATGTGGGTTACATTAGGTTATATTGCTATAAAACGCTTACATGAGATAAAAACAGTGCTTGCGATTAGTCATTAGGATAACAATTAGCAACTTAAAAAATGTCAGTGTTATTTTGACACGTGAAACGCAATGCCCTTTAACAACGTTGGGTTCCGTAAGTTAAAGCACCAAAAATCACATCCAAGGCACCTGGGACAGACAAGCCAGAAGTGGCAGATAAAATGCAAATGCACGCAATCCATAATTTTTAACTTCTCCGCAAAGCTGCCATTTACATATTAACGTGACACGAGTTCATAGGCGCTACGCTGCACAGCGTTGTCACATTCAGTAAACTATTTAAGAATGTGACAACGCCGAATTACATTACAAAAAACGTTGCAGATATATGCGTGTTTTAAAGGTTCAATATTTGAGACAATAAAATATTGCATTCGCCTGAAAAATGGCAAACAACTGAGTGGCTATAAAAATTGGAATGTTTACTGGCAAACTGGCAAAAAAAAGTGGCAAATTGGCATAAAAAAAGTGGCAAATAAGCAAGAACCAGCCATTTGGGTTACTTGGAATTGACATTTTTTTTTCCCTTCTAGGCCCTTGTATGTAACTGTGCTTCATGCTGCCGAGGGCCAAACAGCCTGAAAACTTGAAACTTTCCACTGCATTTCCGTCTTAAGCCAATGCCCTCTGCAGATTCTCATCAGTCGGTCCCGGGGCAAGGGAACGCACACAGGGCACAGCGTGTGTCAGTGAGCCCCAACTGCCTCCGCTCTAAAACAAATGCCTGCCAATACCCTTGGCCAGGTGCCAACCCGCATGTGTCCAGAGCATCTGTATTATGGCACAGAAGCTAGAACAAAACAGTAACAGTGAGCGCGTGCAGGTTACGCATTTACGGTTTTTCATCAAAGGCCGTTATGCCGACAGGAGGGCACAAAGAAAACAACTGCCTCCACGCGGCGCAGCATGTGTCTCGACTGTCGCGCTATGGCGACACGTGGCGCCATGTGTGGAGGCATGGATGTTAGGATGGAAGAGTATTTTTAAAAAGCTCCCTGGCATTCCACAGGGCTTTACCTACACATGCAGAAAACAGGGATCACCAGCCTATTGTGCAAAGCTATTCTGGTTTTAATAGGCGAGTTCACATATTCGCAGCCCTACTCACTGCAACAGCTTTAATTAAACCATCACATTGAGGCCATTGTCAACCTTCCAGAATGCCTTCGCATTCCTCCCATGCTGAAGAGTCATAACAATTGAGTGAGACAACCTGCCCCTTGTTGACCTCTGGAATGACTTTAGATTTCGTTAAACAAAAGAGACTCATTGCATTTCAATGCAACCAATTTCTATACCAAACCTTACATCTACCCCACTGAGGCAGGTTGGCCCAGTGGTAACATCTGCGTCTCTCGGCAAGAAGGTCCCGGGTTCGAATCTCGTGTCGGACGCCTTTCTGTGTGGAGTTTATGTGTTCTTCCCCTGTTCTGCGTGGGTTTCCTCCGGGTTCTACGGTTTCCTCCCAGAACTTAAGAAAAAACACTCATTCATTATTTGGTCGATATCATAATATATAGGAAGCAGTGTGTGGCAATACGGCTCCGGCAAAACCGCCTGGCTGCTTCCTCCGCCTCTCTGCGCATTCCTCGTGCCTCTGAGTCGTTCTCTCCTCGAATGAGCACCTTCGACAGGGAATGAATATGTGCGTGTTATAAATGTGACCTAGAGGCCGACCTAAGACACGTTGGAGGGATTATATCCTTCGGCTTGCCTGGGAACGGCTGGGAATCCCCCGGGAAGAGCTGGAGTCTGTTGCTGAGGAAAGGGATGTCTGGTCCACTCTCCTTGGACTGCTGTCACCGCGACCCTCACCAGGACAAGCGGTTTAGAAAATGGATGGATGGATGATTAACTCTACTGCGTGGTGTTCTATGAACACCGCTATATTTAAGGATCTATCTTAAGTAGAGAAATAATATACAACATGAACAGGGAAAGTGGCCCGGCAGTGTGAACAGTCAGGGGCAGAGAGCTCCAGACCGCATGGGCAGCGAAGGAGAAGGCATTACCTCCTATAAGGCTGAGGCTGAAAGGAGGTTTTGACAGAAGATCTTGGTGGCTATTCGAGATGAGAGGTGAGAGTAAAGGGCAAAGTCTATGGAAAATGTTGAAGTTGAGGGCATGTTGTAATTGAGCGCAGATTATAATTGGAGGCCAATGGAGGGACCTGAAAACATGGAATTGTTTATGGATATGGCCAAGGACCCTGGCTGCTGCGGTTTGGAGGAGAGGAATTTAGGGCAGGCTTTAGATGAGAATGTTACGTGAATCAACTGGCATGGTCTGTGTTAACCTCTGTAATATGGCAGCTTTCATGATTACAAATGGAACTGCACACATTTTTCTAAATATTGTAACGTAAAATGCCATGCAGGAATAGCTCAACTCAATTCACTTACCATGAGGCTTGCCTTGGATCTGGGGAATCTATACTAACCTTGAGTACATACAGTCATTTCGGGTATGTATTTCTCCTCTTAAGAGGCACATAATACGATTTTTTTTAAATTCTAAAAAAGACAATAAAGCTTTTTGGCCTAATGAGGGTGGGGGGGGGACCTCTTTATGATGATTAAACTTTAATACACTTACATTTACAGTCTAAATGTTTATTTCAGCAATACATGATTAGATTTTTCAATAAAGTTGTCATCAGCGATTTTGATTTAACTGTGGATGAAAGCCTCTCCGTGCTGAAGGCAGTGCTGTACAGCTGTAATTATTTAGTGCGTACGCCATCGTTTCATTCAGAATTCTCGTCTGCGGTCATCTTCGCGTCGTCGTTATGCCTCCCTCAACTGCCATCAGTGACGAATTCTGCGCAGTGCTCGCATGCGCCCAAGGGCAATGTTTCATGCGATAAAACACACACGCACGTTGCTATTATTCCACTGTCCTGTTATCGTAAAACTGGCACGGGGCATAATGAGACTGAGTGGAAGCATTAGGTCTCATTATGGAGGAGGACGGACAGGAGATAAACATGACAACATGTACACACTAGCCGAGTTATGCCAATGATCAGATTCCACCTGCGACTGTAATATCCCCGCCGCTGCGGCAAGAAGGAGTGAGGGTGGAGGGGTGAGGTGTCTCCCACATTCCTTAGCCGTGCAAGTCACTACGAATGCCCAACTCATCCAACTGCTATTTAACGTTTTTTACGTGTTCTTTTTTTGTCTTTCCCAGGAATACATTCGGGTTGTGCTATCGGCATCACGCTATGAGATAAATGTCCATTTGACAATCTGGCAAAGCGGTGCATGACTACACACTACAGAGCAGCCCATAGAAGGAGATAACACAGTGCCAATGCAAACTCCGCCGTACTAGGACACCCTCTCTACTTTCCTATGCGCTCCGATACAGAAATGTGCACTGCATGGCATTCAAAGTGAGCCGTTTCATTATGAACCAATTTTTACAAAATCAAGTGCAAATATAATACGACTGGGTTAATTGTGCAGACATTGGTGACCGGGTTGAGATCAACAACTTGCTCTGCTTGAGAAACTGGTTTGATCGTGGGGTGAACGCCCGGAGTTCAACTAGAGTTCACAACAGTTCCGGCACAAGTTACCTGAACATGAACACTATGCTAAACTAGTCACTTTGGTGCCGCAATGAGTAGCGCGGCCACCTCACAGCAAGAAGGTCCTGGGTTCGATGCACGTTCTCCCAGTGTCCACGTGGGAGGCTGAGCGCATTGTACATGCAAATGTACTGGTCACATGACATGCATGCAAAGAATTATGGGAGTTGTGCGTTCCTTGCTTAATTCTGTCGTTTGTGAGTATACCTTTGCGTGTTGTTACGTCTATTTGCATAAATATTTTGAGATTTACCAATTGAGACACTGTGTTTAGCGGGTGGAGTGATGCTCCTTAGGCCTCTCCTATAAATATACAGCTGCAAAATACACATTCTGCTGGTGGATTCACGACGGTGTGGGTTAGGAAGTCAAGGGGAGGATACACGATTAATCTCTAAAATATATTCACAACCCATTTACTTTGGTAATTGAAAGTATTTGTAGCGTACTGAAGTAGGTATTTATCGCGTTTTTGTTTCTCTTTTGAAAGGACAAAGATAATCAGTTATAAATTAGCCAATATATATGCTGAAAATAATTCACTTATGCATTTGCTAAGACAGACTGATTGTATATTTGAGACTTGAAACCTATTTATGCATATAAAACACAATTAATTCCAATGCCTATTTGGAATATCAGTGCTGAAAATTTGCATTATGCAAACATTCATTCTAAACTCCTACAGAATTCAGCAAAACAGCAAATCGGCTGTATCCTGGGGTCAGACTGGGCTGCTGGGACGTACAACCCTATAAAATAAATCAAGAAACAAACAACACGAGTACTCATTTTGCCCCCACTGCAACACCACTCACTGTCAATTACTCCCCAAAAGCCAGGGGTTAAATAAGTTCCTTGATAGTGAGAAGAATGCTCGCCTCGTAGACCGCCATGAAACGTGCAGCCACGAGCAGGTGCCGGTGTTGGTTTGAGCAGGTCAACGCACGTGCAGGAATGCATGCAGCTGGACGTAGGCGTAAGGCAGCCTAGCGCAGATCCCGTAGGTGTGTGCCTATATATAAGACAGAGATCTCCCGTATAGCCTCAACAGACCTTTGGGGCAACTGCTGTTAGCGAACACCTGTGAATGCCACCCCAGCACGCGAGAGGGTGGGTGGCCGGCACAAAGCCTGGCCGTCTTTGTCTCCCTAGCGGTGATGTTTACGCACCGCACCAGATACTCACTTGGGGTTGAGTGGCCAGGACTCGTTCAGATAGTTGCTCACTGGTGTTGTCGTCCCTGAGTGGGAATCATACCTAGGTCGCTGGGTTCGTGGCACAGCAAGCTAACCACCCCATATGCTGCCACTCCCCACATACATATACGTATATGTACACAAACAAGTTGGTAGTGGGCCATGTCGTCCATAAGAGCAGAATCCCAAATCATTAAGAGCTACCCTTAACACAAGCTGCGCCACCAGGTCTGCGCCACCAGTCCAGAGACATGCAACCCAGGTTAATTGTCCTGAGTAAATTACCCCCGGCACCCTGAAATGTTGTAACTTGCTTACCCCACCCTGCTGGAAAACTGTTAAAATGAGCAACGTAGCTCAACGGCTCCTCTCGGCTTACGTAAAAACTGACTGATTGACTGACTGCTGCTGCTTGAAAGGCCATGCGTAACGTGTATACGATACACCCCACACCAACCACCAAAAGGTTGAACCCATAAGAGCCGGCACGCAAGGCCAACCTACGTAGAGAGCGAAGGAGAAAGAAGGAACGCTCGCCAAAGATATCCCAAGGGAGCAGATACTCAGTATTGAATCCACTTCCCTCCCACCCCCACCTCAGGCTCAAAGGGTCTGTATCACGCTCAGCCATGTCACTGCTCCCAACGTTCTCACACATTCCCCCCCCGCCCCCAACAACCCGCTAATCCGGGAGCCACCCAAACCCATGCTGGACAGGGTGAAAGCCACACGGTTGTGCAGAATACATGAAGTCCACCAGTATTTACAGTGGAGTCAAGACTCTTACCGCGTACTGGAATTTCTCGTTGAATTCTCTGTCGTTTGCCTTCAAATGTCGCTGTTCCTCTGCAATGAGACAGATATAAACAGAGAACACGGGTTATTATTCAGACACCTGGAAACAAGAAAATTTCACCTGTCATGGAATAAAGAGAACCGTAATTTAGTGAGGCGAGAACTCCCAACACATTGAAATTAAATGCTGAGCAAAATGTCACCTTTCGTTGAATACGGAATTTTCATATTACAAACATATCTCATAATGTAAATATTACCTCCAAAAGCGACATGAAAATAACACAAGAATAATTTCATAACACTATTCTTCAATACATAAACACAAAATACATTGTAACACAAGCTACCTGATACCTTGAAAGGCAAGTTTGTTTCATCTGCAAGCATAAAGCAGGGCTGCAGAGCAGCAACTACTCGTTCACAATTAAGTATGTGGAACATGAAAATCTTAGCAGCACAACAAATAGCATGATTAATGTCCAATGTGTTTACACACATCGCGAGTCACATTCGTGAAAGCCCCTCTAGTCAACACCGTAATGACATTTTCAATTCAACCCTCGGATAAAGAGAAAGCCAGCGAAAAATATCTCCAGTTCACCATACGATGCGGCCAAAACAGTACGAGTCGTTTTATTTCTTTTTTAATCTAAGACGCATGGGAAAATTTCATATCGCAGCAGAAATGTTAATAATAAACAGGCAATGCTGAATATAGCATGCCCAGCAGGAACGTTTCCCTGATACCTTTTCCCTAAACACAGTTGCTGAGCACAAGCCTAGAGGCCCGAAATGCCTAGCGGTCAGAAACAAACAGCACTATTGAGAGACGAATAGATTTGAGAGGTAATACGTTTCTCGAAATGATCACGATTACAAGAACTTGGGGAAAGGGACGGCGGAAGAGAATTCCAAAGTTAAACACTGAAAGAGGGAAGCAGCAGAAAGGGAAGAGCTGTGAGCTGCAGTACGGGGGGTGAACACAGTGTGGTGGATGTGACGAAACACCCATGCCAAGAAACTTGACCCAGCATTGAACAACACCTGCCGCCTGATCACTGGCTGCTTGAAACCCACACACACACACA
>JAZEWU010000009.1:9420047-9431647 GCA_036362915.1 Geotria australis
AAAAGACCTTGCGGAGTTCAATGAAAATGCAAGGGGCTGTGTAAGAAAATGGGAAACTGTAATTTGACCATCGCGCTGCTTCAAAGAATCGCTAAGAGGAAGATGACGAAACAGCCTGGTAGCCAAAGTCCTTCACATGTGGAGAAGAATCAATGTGGTTCACGGGAACAGTGATTGACCACCGGTGAGCAAGTGACTGTCGTAAGTTCATGAGGCCCGTTGGATCAATCAACCTAATGGACTGCTTTGCAATGAATTCTATCAAGTGCATTGAGGTGGGAATGTGTTTAATGTAATGTTTAACGTTTAGTTTCGTTTTTTACACGGTGTCATTCGTGCAAATTGCATGTCACATTTGCCGAGGAACCACAGACAAACTGAAAGGCAGGCAGGCGGTGAGCCGGCACCAACAATCGCCAAAACTCTGTACTTTTCTATACATTAAGATGATTTCAGCCAATTAATGAGTGTTTAGAAACGTGCGAGGAAACCGGAGCGCCCAAAGAACACCCACACGTGTGAGGGGGGGACACACTATCCCACCCAGAAGGATCATATTATATTAGTTCGTACTTTTACATAACACCAATTTCTATTCAGAGCTGTTCTTTCGGGATAGCCGTTGGAAGCATCATCCAACGTGGGAGGCAAAACGTTGCGAGGGACAGAGGGAGACTGCTCGACACGGCTATCCCGGAAGAACAGCTCTGAACAGCAACCGTCACGAATCGAGCCGTGAAAACCTACATCCGTAACAACACCAATTTCAACTTCAGCCGAATTTTGGTGCTCTGTATGGTAGCAAAACGGTAATTATTTTGAGGTTGAAGCGGACTGCTGCAGCTGCTTCGGTCCGACACGATGGAGCTCGGTGGAGCTCGGCGCAGACAGCGCAAACGCGACGCCCTCGATCGCGCCTCGTCCCCACGCGCGAACCCCCGTGCGGGCCGGATGTTTCGCCGTGCCGCAGCTTGGCACCCATGGCACCCATGGCAACCGCCAGCCCTGCGCTGCCCACAATCCAACCGAGGCTGCTAAGAGGTGCCAAAGGAGACGACAAAGACGGGAAGTTATCGTCTTTCAGGTATCGTTTCAGCTGTGTGCTACGTTAAATACGCACTGTAAATGGTACTTGAGGAAAATCATATTTATGGTTTATAAGACGTATGGGAAAATCATCATCATCATTGTCACGAAACGCTTAATCCTGTACAGGGTTGTGGTGAGCCGGAGCCTATCCCGGCAGACACAGGGCGGAAGGCACGGCTATACCCAAGATGGGACGCCAGTCCATCACAGTGCACCGGGGTCAATTTAGTCAGCACACCAATTAACCTATGCAGCATGGGAAAATATTAAATTAAATGGTCAACTACAGCAGTATTGAAAGCGACCAAGCTCAAAGTTGGGAGCAGATGGGTATAACTTGGGACCTTTTGCAGTCGATATCATGATTCAAAGTTGATTTTTGGGTTAGGCCACAATGATCTGGCCAAATTTGTGCCCTAAGACCTTCCACACCAAACATAGCCCAAAAAAAAGAAATTTTCACATGTTACAAGTGTTTAACAAGGCAATTATCATCGTTTCAATTCAGCAGCAAATTAATGAACAATTCTCACAAACAAATTTAGCAATTCGATACCGAGGTTTCACTTAAGCCGATTTCAAGCACCATCAGGACAAGATACGGAAAGGTTGGAGTAAATATCTACACCCACCTCCGGGAATTGTGAAATTTGTTGGTGGTAATTAATCTTTCAACTCGCTGGTGTACGATTTGACTGGTGAGTTGAAACAATAACAACTGCTGGCACATTAAACACCTGACTGGTATGGCAAGGCCTGCTCTTAGCAAGAGCCCCCACTCAAGCCCTGGACTTATGCACCACCTGCGCCAGAAACAACAAAAACAAAGCTGCGCTGAAGCTTCCAGATTAAAGCAGCATCCACTTCGCCCCACTCCAGCTCTCTCGGTGGGAGACTCATGCACGCGAGTGCTCCCGACGTTACTCCTGACCAGGCTAAGATCTCCAAACCGAAGGCGGAAGGGAACCTGCTTTTGCAATCTGGCAGCTGTTTGGAAATTTGAAACCAGGAGCCCACCATTGCTGGCTTTGCTACACTTGACATACGAGAAGAGCATTACGGCCTCGTGTTTGCGAGAACTCAGGACTTTGCTCTAATTTGGCCGGGCCATAGAGAACGGCTTGCTCTTAAGGCAGATGGCCGTTTTGGCGGACCCATTTGCGGTTGGTTGTCTCCGAGCTCGACTGAAAAGCAGCGACATTCTCTTTAGGCCAGGACAACCTTAGAACGAGAGTGACATCGCAGGGTCACCGTGGCAAAGAGGAGAGCATACTGTGACATTAACACCACTTCACTCGCCACCGTACTGTGTTCGTTTGAAAGCTTCATAGCCAAATCTTACAACAACAAGAAATTTAATATTTTAAAATGCCTGAAGTAACCTGTAGCAGTTCCACAAACTAGTCAGCCTCAGTCACAATTTCACACCAATTTTCATAATACATAAGGGGTGTCATTTTGACGTTATTAACAATAAATTTGAAACGTTTGGGTTACTAACGGAATAAGTCATTGGCTTGACATGTACACGGAACCGAACGCACCATCACCATCCCAGCATCAACGGAAAACCTGACACCACGGTCCTTCATTTAATTTGAGTACTGTATAGGAAAATTCTCCCTTATCAAGAAAGGTGGGCAGCCAACGTCTATATGAATTAACGTGATATTCAATTGACAATCTATGCCCAAATCATTTGGTGATACTGCATTAACAGTGGGGCACAAGCACAAATAACATTAACAAAAACTTCACATTTTCAAAAACACCGCTTTAATTAAAAAGCCACTTCACGCCTGTGCTAATGATACATTAATCTTGGGTACGTATTACTTATTTATTAGTAGTTTTCCCTATGAACACACCAGTCTTGTAAATACTGATGACTGGTGGGCTCACTCAGTGGGGTTCAGGAGGTATGGGGTGGGCTGGGTGGCCATGTGGAGAGGGGGGTGGGGGACCAGGGATGGAGCAGTTTTTATTTTCGTCATAGTCTAACCCGACGACAACCTGTATAAGGTTTAGGCAAATCTGAGTCTGTGGGTTACATTAACTCATTCTCTTAGTAGAATTGAATAGTCAAGGATTTAGTATACTGTTATGTAAATGAGGGGCATGCAATCCACCCCCTGGTCCTCAATATCATCAGGTGAGCCAACCATGTTAATACACACACGCACGTGGCCAATAACCATTGGTGACATCCTCAGTGCACCGCAGCCTCTAGTCTTCATTTACATCAGCTGCTTTGATCTTCGGTGGAAGTCAGTCATCGTACTTGCGCCGATGATGTTCGCCCACAGATAGTCATCGCCAACTGAAATCAAAACCACTTTTGCGGACAATATTGTCGGCACTAATATCGTTAACAAAATGAACACTGAGTCCACTGAGCGTGATTTGCTTCATGGTGCGTGGCTATCTGGGGCATTGCCATGGGCTTTGATCGTGGGCCTTTCCCAGGCCAGCACCACCTAGTTACGAGTTGTCATGGAAACAAAGCCATTAATTGGTCAGCTAAAGGCCACTCACTCACATCTCGTTAAGCTAATTGTTAAGCCTCAATTTCACTTGATAATCGCGTAACACAACCGTACATTATCGTAGCTTGGGGTTGCAATACTGTACAAAATACGGTGCTCGTATGCATATTTACAGTCGGGTACTCTTGGAATACTTCACCTATCTTTTCAAGGCGTAACCTTTAAACGTATCTCGTGATTTAACCTCTAATAGCACACTTGTGCAGTGTTGCCGGTAATGCCATCTGATAAGCAAAAGCGGTTGTTTATACAGGATACAGCCTCATCTGGTTCATGAACATGCGAGGGGAAGGTGAGGTAGGGGACTGTTTCCATGAGCGTGCACCTCGCTCCTTCATTATTTAGTTATGATCTCGGCATCTCGCGGCCGCAATGACAATAACTCATGAAGGACTCGGGCAAACTGCCACGATATTCGCAATCGCACAGATGGGCTTTTGCTGCCGCTGTACCATGTGTACCTTGTAGATGTGCTGGTGGCCTAAGCAGATCAGAGCTGCAAAGTCTTTACGAAAAATGAAAAATCAATCTCTACTGCTGATGTTTTCACTGTGCAGCGCTGTGTGACCCTCGGGTGAAAGGCGCGATATAAATGCTATTATTATTATTATTATCTGCCTCTGTTTTAAACGTGTGCAATTGATCACAGAAAACCTTCCATGAAATTAAAATAAATCAACTGCTGGATGAAGACCTCCTCACATTGTGTTGCTGGTCGTAAGGCTTATTTGACCATACTTCACGCTGGTCAGTGTGGGTTGGTAAATTGGTACCCAGGACTGGTTGCCATGTAACTTGCTATCGATGCTATAGCCATGGCCAGGTATTGAACTCGAATCCCCTGCACGATAACCCACGCTAAGCTTAAACATGAGCACGATGTAACAATGGAGACTGGGTTTCTACTACAACAAGCATTCCAATTATTCCATCAATGTTTTGGGAATCGTGGACAACAGATATGACGGTATTTTGATACTCGTTTGTCATTTTTAGGGTCCAATGGATAGGTATTGTTTAATCGTGGAAATTCTTCGCCGAATCCAGCTTGCTCACGTGGTTGGTCAGCGTCTAAAGTTTCCACAATTCAACCACCCGAGATCCTTTGTAAGGAATGTATAGACGTGTAATAGGAGGCTAATGGATCTGTAATTCGTTAAATCAATTTTACTTCCATTTCTGAGCAAAGGAATGACTGATGTGGCATTCCACAATTGAGGTACTTTGGCTACGTGTAAACAATTAGCAAATAGATCACTTAACTTCGTTACTATTCCTGGGTGGTGTCCGAAGTTATTCCATCAGGTGGAGCTTTGCTTTTTATCAATGATGCAGAGGGCAGTGGCTACTTATTCAGTTGTAATGTTATTTGTAAAGTCATCTTCCTAAAGTAAAAATATATATTTTTCTTGTGCAGTGTGAGGGCATTATAATTGCTTTGCTATAAAGATCGGAGCAAAATCCCTCCATTATATGTATGAGTCTGCCCTATCATGCATTATCGTTCCATCGTGCTCCCTTGGAGCTACAATTTGTGACTTCACCAATCAACTTCTTGCGTCTGTTTTTACACTCACATCGTTTACTATGACACCATCATATCTGTGTTTTGTTCCCCGATTTCTGTTTGGAATCTTTTCACAACTGTTTTACAGCAAATGTTTCATCCATTTCACGACTCCTCTTTATCATGTTTTTCATGATGTCAGATGACTCAAATTGCACTTCCTTGTTAAATTTGCCCTATCTATCATTGCACTGTCTATTACAACGCTTGCAATCTTATTATTTATGGCTGACGTGCTATTTGTCACTTTGTCTCACTAGGGATTGAATCTGTCGCTTAGTACTTATTGCAAGCCTCCACATTCTGAACTATATCGCAGACGTTAAGCACATTATTTTTGCCGGCAATGAACGTTGTCCTCTCTTTGGTAATGTTCAAGTGTAATGGACATTGCACCAGCCTGTAATTTCTTCCTCTGGTAAATTAGCTGTGGAGACATCTATGACTTTTGACGTGTGTCCATCACCTTCTCCACTCGTACTCATCCACATGCATCAAAGACTTTCTTGAAAATTGTATTCATGAGTTGCATGTCCCGACTAGTGGCTGTTACTTTCAGGGCCTTACTCCAATATACATTCTCCTCTCCTGTTCCCCTTTCCAATGCCTTGAGAAACCAAACATCTGCTTGGCAACACTTGCTAGAAAAATGACGTCAAGTTGCGCAGCGTACAGAACGTTTGTAAGCATGTGGCTGTTACTATGCGCCTCAGTTGAATCTAGCCAACTTGAAAAAGGGAGATAGAATATATGTGGTCACACGGACTCACATTTAAAAATTACATAACAAAACATTGCAAAAACATTGCAAAAAAGCCAGTGAAGTTGCTACAAGGACATGAATAGTAATTTAGGACAAAACAGAGTTTATAAACATATTGTCAAAGAGCACGTGTGTACAGTAAGCACATCATGCACACACGCAAGGGACATGGGGCGAGTGGCTGACTCACCACCTTGGGCCAGGAAACCGGTCAATGGGAAGGAATGACACATGCGTCCCACACACCATTCTACAGATATGTGGCTGAAATGCACACATGGCTATACCGATGATATTGGTTAGAGTTTTTGTTTCATAATACAGCCACATCGTGATATACGCGTATTTTATTTACACGTTTTTTGGAATAATGCCGATGTTGCATTAGCCTGGCTAAACCCTGCTTAGCCTCCAATATTTGGAGAGAAATGTCACATTCCGGGCGATGTGTGCGAAAATGTACGCAATATTAATTCTTAAAGTCAATCACTAATTACGGATATTAAACGGAGCATGGGGACGTGGACTTTCCCCCACCCCCCTCCTGGCATTAAGACGAGCGCCGGCAAGGTCCTTTGAGAGACCCGTGTCATCGCAAGCCCCTTGAGATCCGCCGTGCTACGGTGCCGCTGGAACTTCAAACCAGGACACGCAGGCTCCCAACGTGGCCATCCAAGGTCACTGTGCAAGGAGGGGCTTTCTCAGTGGCGTAGCGTGGGTTGCCAGCGCCCGGGGCAAAGCAAGTATTGCGCCCCCTAACCCGCGGACCGTTAGCACTCCCTGAGTCCCTTCCACCAGTACAGTATTGAACCCCTTAATCTCCCCAAGCACATGTATTGTATTTTAAGAAAATACTGATGTAATTAAAGTAAAATGCATTTAACGCTAGTATACTCAAATTTATTTTAAATCGCCTAAATACGTTTGTATTATTTTATTTTTGCACTATTTTTTTCTTTATTATTACTACTTTATTTTCTTTCTTTTGAAATTCTGCAACCCCTAAGAATTTTGCGCCCGGGGCAATCGCCCTGGGCTTTCTACACACATCCTTGTCTTACTCGTAGACACCGCACCTCCTATCCAAAGAACCGAAACTCGGAACTTGGTGGTAACAAATGAGGAAATCGAGCTAGGGTCTTGCAACATTTGCAATAAAAGTGGGCATACCGAAACGACGTTGGCCATCTGCCAGTAACTAACAGGCAAAGCCAGAAATAGTTTTTCAACTCCCTACACACAGGGTTGGGCAAGGCGGGGTCGAGTATGCTGGAAGAGTACACGTGGGTAGGAAACGGCCAGAGTAAGGGAGTAGGGGAGGGGCACAGACAGGCCATCCATCCATTTTCAGAAACCGCTTAATCCTGCACAGGGTCGCGGTGCGCCGGAGCCTATTCCGGCAGACACAGGGCGCAAGGCAGGGGTATACCGAGGATGGGACGCCAGGCCATCGCAGGGCACCTGGGGAAATTTACTCAGTAGGCCAATTAACTTGGCAGCATGTCTTTGGGCGGTGGGAGGAAACCGGAGTGCCCGGCGAAAACCCACTCAGACACGGGGAGAACATGCAAACTCCACACAGAAAGGCACCCGAGCCGAGATTCGAACCTGGGACCTTCTTGCTGTGAGGCGGCAGCGATACCCACTGCGCCACCGTGCCGCCCCACAGACTTGCCAAATATTTGTAAATGTGTGCTTGTGTGTGTGGGGAGCGGTAGGGTTAGTGGTTAACACGATGAGCTATGAAACCTGTGACCACGGTCAACACCAACGATTATTTGAACCCATCCTGGGCCTTCCCTAGGTCGACTCAGCCTCAAATCACAACTGGTGCAGTAAGTAAACATCTTGACTAAGGAGGCAAAGACGGTCGGGCGTGCTTCTGGCCACCCACCCCCTCGTGTGCCGTGCCAGCTTTCATAGGTGCTCGTTAACAGCCCTTGCCCCAAAAGTTTGGTAACGCTAAACGGGGGAGCTTTGTCTTTGGGGGGGAGCTGTAGTGGAGTGGTTAGCATATTGCGCTTCAAACACGGCGACCCACTAACGACCAATAACAGTGGTTAATATATGCACCAGTACTGGGCCTCCCCTGAGGTCAACTCAGCTCTAAACAAGCACCTGGTGCATTGTGGAAACATAAGCACTGGGGAGACAAAGGCAGCCGGGCGTGGTGTTGTCCACCCACCCTCTCATGTGGAAAAGGCGCATAAGGCTCAGAGATCCAACAATGCGAGAACGCGCGCGGATGAGTGGTGTCGCCATTAGCAGTTAAAAATAACGGGCCTGATTAATGTTTAGTAAAAACTCGTTTCTGTGCCAATGACCAGTATCAAAATGGAAAAATCGAGAGTAAACATCAGGGCTACTTTTGGTTGGCTACATATTGCCACGCCCGGGAAACATTATGTCAGCGCATACGTCCATCCATCGCACCAAGGATGCTTCGCAAGAAATATATAAAAACGCCAAAAAAATTGCTTTGAAACTTAACCCCACGACTTACCTACACCAACAGTAGGGTATAGTTTTTGGCCACTATTAACCACAAAACATACATTAAAAGCGTTATTTAAAAACTGTCTATGCTTGTGCATAAGCAGGGGAGCGTGCGAAAGGCCATGCACTCAGCGCTTGCGTTTGTTCGTCCGTCTGTGCCTTTGCATGTTTTCATGCGCGCACTTCTTGCTAGCGTTAAATTTAAGGCTCCTGTTGGACTCCTTTAATGTAACTAGTGAGAGTCAACAGCCGTAATTAATGTTTTCATGGAAAGGCAGTTGCCATCACTCTGAGGTGGAAAGACAAGCAGATGTCTAATGTTGTCCTTAAGAGTGTTTATGCTGATCACTGGAAAAAAAGGATTTTGCCAACCCATTAATCAGGCCAATCACCTTTTTTTTTTACTTCACTGCAGGAGTAATTTTAACAGTTATAAATTGTTCACAACTTTGCTGACGTGGTAAAATACATCTTTACAATTAGGGCTGTGACTCCACAGTGGCTCGTACTTGCAATGTATAACACGGAGTCTTTAAATATGGCTTTAGTACTTACGTGTAGTCCCGTTCTCATAGGAAACTACCAACACACTCGGACTTCGTCACATATGAGCACCATTCCTGTGCGTGCTCACCTGTGACCTTGTTCAAATTAACTCAGGGACTGGCACACTGATCAACGGAATATTCAGAAAACTGTAAATATTTCGTCATAACTTAATCAATCCATTCAGTTCGTTCCCATTGGCTGTTATAAGAGCTATGGTGTCTAGCTATCTGAAACAAATTAACCCTTTCTCTATGGATGCAAAGTTAGCCTCAAGACAAATATGAACAAAACAATGCGTTTGGTGAACTAAAGGAAATAATTGTTAGAAGGGATGCAACTGGAAAACAAGACAGAAAGAGACCCAAGTCAGGAATCCAACCCAGGGCCTTCTTGCTGCAAGGCATAACTCTTACCACCACTGTGGCACCCTGCGAAGTGGTATTCTATAGAGTAGTGTTATATTATTAAGTACAGGCATTATATGCTTTTTCGTATAATAGCCATGATTATATGACTGACGGCATACTGAACTTGTTCCGAAAGCCATGCAGATAAGCAGAGCCCAGCGCACATAATGTAGGTACAATGGACGAAGGTTAGATTACGCTGAAAAAAATAAACACCTCCAAAAGAACCCTTTCACTTGTTTGCTGACATTCATCATTCAAACCACACACCACACATTACTTTGATGTTAAAATCTATAATTCACACAATGGCAATACAGTTATACTCTCACAAAATCAAATGCCCGTCGGTACCAAATACACAAGATATCTTATTAAAGGCCACTTTACCTGCAGGCTTGATTTTATTTCGATGCCTGTGCATCACCACGGTACGGCTGCAGCAAGAGCATCTGCTGTGGCTTGTGCCGCTGGCTCCCCAGAGCGTGCTCTTTTCACGGAGACGAGAGCATCTTCGCGGACATCGCCGCGTCCGTCGCGGGATTCCACTAATGGCCTATCCCCCCCACTGCGTGCAAAGCATTCCCTATTCCAGCAGCCACCCAAAGCTAGGCAGCACAAACAATTCCGCTTTAATCTCCACCTTGCAGCGCACGACACTTGACAAATGGGCCCTCTCTACATTTTGATGACGGGCCGCATCACGTCACGGAGTGCACGAGTCCCCTAAAGGCTGTTGCCGCTGGAGATAGCGCTTATCAGCGACTGCCAGAATTTGCCATACAAATCTAGAACAAAGGCTTTAACGCAATGGGCATGGGCTAATTATGGACGAGCTCTGGGACGCCGATATTTCAAAGTGACCTAATAGGCCAATACTCCACAGCCAGTTTCTCACGCAAAATGCTGCAAGCATCAAGCTATCCGCTTGTATATGTCATGTGAAGTTCATCTGGTATGAGGTTCTAAGCCATGCTTAGTACTGTGGAGTCAAAATAACCAGCAAGTCAGGTGGCTTCCTAAACATCCAACAGCACGTTTGTTTTTGATCACAGATACAGACCACTGTAGGTACACAGCCTCCAAATCATAGGGAACCAAATAGTGGACATTTTATAGAGCTGGATTAATTTAAAGTTTCTTGCCATTGATACACGCACACCATTCAGATCGAAGAACAAGCAAACGAGTCCCAATACCGACGTGTATGGCTTTTGAAATAATAGCCCATTTGATTCGGTGTAAATTGACACAGCAATGCAAGCTCACAAACCTAGGCTTCTTGTGTTATTTTTTGCTCAATGTGTTCCCACTGTACTATTGGCATCTTGTCATGACACAGAATCCATTGGGTAATCTCGTACAGCAGTGCACCCCATGTGTCAGAGAACTGATTTGGAGGAGATTTTATTGACTAGACTTTTCCCAAAACACTTCCAATTTCCCTTTTTATTCCCATCCACGATGTTACGAGACTGTTGCTCTTTAATCCTTGAAGCTGAAATGTACCCAAATTAAGCGCCAAATACTGACCAAATTATTGGTTAAGTCGCACGTTTGTTGTATCGCAGGAATCCCGCTTCCAGAACTGGCAAGCTCACTGGGTATTTTCTGTTGTAATAACAAACTACCATCTATCGAGCAATGAGCCACCTGCCCACGTCACAAACAATCTTTTAAAAAAGATTATACTTATCAAAAACTTTGTAAAGAAGTAACCACTATATTGAGATGGCAAGGAAATATACGCTTCCCAAAGCTATTTATGGGACCAAACATAAAGGGACGGAGTAAAAGGGATTTCAGACTTCCTGTTAACAAAGCAGTTACGACAACCAATGGAAATAGCAAATCGTGGAAAATGTACAAAAACAAAAGTCACTCACATACAGGTCTGTTTATCAAATCCACCTTGAATAATTGCTCTGGGCATACATATCCTGCTGTGTTTCCAGTCGTCAGAGGACACAAGTTAGAGACTTCATATTGAGTGGACTTGGGTAGAACACAACCCTCAGAATGCACGATGACTAGACCAGCATTTGTTTATTTAACACGAAGGCTTTCGTGACCAATGTTATCCGTAGAATATATATTTGTATGGGTTCGGTCATGTAAAAAATAAGTGTCGTAAACCCGCCTCTACCCAACTCAGTGAATTAGTAAGGTTTGTCACGTGAACA
>JAZEWU010000009.1:9431747-9445834 GCA_036362915.1 Geotria australis
GGCCTGCTGACTAAATTGCCCCCGGTGCCCTGTGATAGACTGGCGTTCTATCCTGGGTATAGCCATGCCTTGCGCCCTGTGTCTGCCGGGGATAGGCTCTGGCTCAACGCAACCCTGTACAGGATAAAGCGATTTCTGACAATCTTCTTCTTTGCGATTCTTCGAAGCACGATGGTTAGCTTCTGGACATCGTTGTCTTTCAGCTCGGCTTCGAAGTATTTGGTAGAATTCGCAGGCAATACCAAGTATTACTTGACAGGGATCGCGACGTGAACGCTTCTACCTTGACCCCCATTTCTGACAATGAATGAATGAAAAGCCAATACATAGGCCAATGGACTAACAGTGTATTTTATTTGGATGTGGAAGCACTGGGATCACTGCACACACGTAAGAAATATGTGGCCTTACCTGGAGGTCGGGTCTCCCCACAGAGCTTCATCCCGTCAGGCAGGTACAGGCAGGCCCATGGGAATTCATCTGTAGAGAAAAGTGACACTGGTAAGACTCGGCAGCGCGTTATAGTTCACACGTCAAACATACAAATGAAACTGAATTATTAACGTCATCATTACTGGACGATACGGTGGTGCGGTGAGTAGCGCTGCCGCCTCAAAGCAAGATGGTTCTCGGGTTCGAATCCCAGCTCGGGTGCCTTGCTGTGTGGAGTTTGCATGTTCTCCCCGAGTGCCCCGTGGGTTGTCGCTGTGCACTCCGGTTTCATCCCACAGTCCAAAGACACGCTGCTGCATAGGTTAATTGGCATTCGGACTAAATTGCCCCCAGTGCCCTGTGGACTGGCGTCCCAATAAGGGTATAGCCCTGCCTTGCGCCCTCCGTCTGCCGGGATAGGCTCCGGCTCACCGCAACCCTGTACAGGATTAAGCGGTTTCTGACAATGAATGAATCATTACAACTGTCACACGTGGAAACATTTCACATTTGAGAGAGGCTGCACCCGGATCACCCGACACGATCGGCGGGGCTTCGTAATCTAAGCCGAGGCATCCAAAGCTCACTCCGCACCTCGTCACAGCCAATTCAGGGTAACCCAAGCATATCCGTTATGTTCCTGTTCTACTTGAGTGTTCATACCCCTCCACTGTTGTTTGCCTTTCCTGCTGTACTGCAGATACCACAGTGTCTGTCTGCTTTATATGTATGGACTGTCATCTGATACACTTGCACAATTGACTCAACAAACAAGTCGGTACAGACGCACCAACTTAATTCTTGTAAGCCAACATTCAAAAAAGACAAAACCTCGCGTCGGTCTCCAGTCGTGAGATTAGCCTCACGCAGAAAGCATTTGCATTTTGTCTGTCTGCATAACTGCGGCTGCGGTCGAACCCGAACATAGCTAAGTGTTGCCACTTCCCTCTCGCGGACGGACGGGCGGGCGCAGCCAACGTGTGACAAGCGGCTCTCGGGCGTCCAGTCGATCGCACTTCACGCCCGTGCGGTCGTGTGAAACGGGCAGCGGCGGGGCCGCCAAACAAACCACTCAAGGTTTCGCCACAAATTACAGAGCAGCCTCGCCGCGGCCACACCGTGTAGCAAATCACCGCTGAACAATGACGCGAAAGACGAAGCACGAACGTCCAATTACAATACGAGCGGGCGATGTCGGCCACCGTTATTCTGATCGTTCTGAATGTTAACGCCATTCCGCGTTCGGAATTTGTTGTGGGGCGCACTTCATCGCAGCCGACTAATTTCACATGCCGCTGATGGTAAGCAGCATTGAAGTGTTAGCTGTAATGATTGTGTGCTGTTTTTATTGTTATTGAGGTTGGATGACCAAAGTTCCTTTTTAAATTGGGGTTACTCGTAATTTACAACATGTCGCTATCAAAATTGCTCATAAGAGCTGAAGATGTGTCCAACGTGGGAGGCACAAGGGTCATGGAGAAAGAATACATGCTCTGAAGGATTATCCAGAAAGTGAAGCTGTAATGGACTGGCATCCCATCCTGGAGGGGGTCAAGGTAGAAGCGTTCACGTCGCGATCCCTGTCAGGTAATACTTGGTATTGCCTGCAAATTCTACCAAACACTTCGAGGCCGAGCTGAAAGACAACGATGTCCAGAGGCTGACCATCGTGCTTCGAAGAATCGCAAAGAAGAAGATCCCATCCTGGATATAGCCCTGCCTTGCACCCTGTGTCTGCGGGATAGGCTCTGGCTCATCGCAACCGTGTACGGGATAAAGGGCCTCTCTAGTGCCGCGTATCACACATGACACACGCATGACACACGGCCACATCACGCGCTCACGTATTAACATGCTCACACGCAAAACTGCATACCGCCTAAGCTGACCACATCCGTCCACGTCCCGCCTACCCACAACACTGGCAGGCAAACATTTACAAAGGGCATGCAATCACACTGACTCGTACACAAACAGGTCTTAGTGTTGACCACCGCCGCCGCCACCACCCACCACCCCCACATCACCGCCACAACACTGACGCGACAATTTACAGCTGATATACACAGATTACACAGTTAAACTGAAGTGTAATGACCAGGCACGTATCGCACTGTACTATGACCCCAGCTAATCGAGTTCAATAACAGATCCTGGCACACACCTCTCGATGAATGCATCACGAGCAAAATAATCGAAGAATAGATTCGTTGTTCTATGACTACTAATCAGACCGGCTGGAAGGAGTGGAGAATGGCAGGGTAAGGTGATACCCTGATGTGCCAAAATAACAGACAGACTGGAGACAATCAGAATTTCCATCATCAATATTTAAAAATCACTCACACCTATGCTTGCCAATAAGTAACTAAATCTGAGATATAACATTAGCTGTTAATGGCAAAGCATACGTATTTAGAATGGAGTCAAACCTCCACGTGAATTAGTCAAACTTACAAGACCTTCAGGCAAATTTAGTATTTACTTTTGCAAATCATTAGTGCATTTGACTATGAGGCGGCCGGGTGATGTGCTGGCCACCCCTCCTGTACCGTGCTGGTCTTCATAGGCGCTCGGTAACGGCACTTGACCCTACAGTCTGTTAAGGCTACACGGGGATATTTGTATTAACCGCAGTAACACTATGAGCCGTCTGCTTCACCATGAACGTACCCCCAAGTTACTCATTTGTGATTACGCACACATACCAGAAATCACCCTCGCCCTCCCCTGCCATATCCTGGCAGACTAAGGTCCCCGGTCACTCCTGCAAATGGGATTATCCTGATCTCGAGTTCTCACCCGGTTAAACAAAATAAACTTGAAACTTGAAGAGCGTGATTGATGCGGCAGGGGCCATGTGTGGGTCACAAGAAAACCAGCCCTTAGAAAAATATGCCCTTAGCACCTTCATGCCATATCACCCAATAACCTATTAGAGCCTATTTAAATGTATGAATGTTATAGCAGAGGATTGGGCTGCCTGGAACAGGACTGGGGCTGTTTTAGCCTTTTCGTGCAGAATTCTCCGGACAGGTGGGGGGGGAGAGAGAGGAAAATGTTCATAGGAGACCCAAGTGGTTCTTACAAGTCTCGGCTCCAACAATTAGATGCATGAAAAATTGGCACTGGCGCATTCTTCTTGGTAAGTTCACAACCTGTGATATATTTTTAAAAAATCAGCCTTGCAATAAATCTGATGGCTGTATCCCTACATTAAAAGCCATGTGGACTGGGATCATGAGACCACGTTTTAAAGACCAGGAACTTTAAGATCAGAGACTCAGTTGCAGGAGACAATGACACCTGATCTCAGGCCACTTTCATGACAATGTTTTGTGACGGCAGGTCACTCATCCTTGACCACCTTGCGATATAATCACTTGTATAGATAGACGTCTATTATTAGAACAGAAAAATACCAAGCGAGCTTGCAAGCTCCTTACGGGATTCCTGGGACACAATAAACACGCGAACGCCTTGCTATATTGTACTTATCACTTTAAACATTATCTGCACGTAATGTAACTTCTAAACAGAGACAAAAGATTGCAGATCGACAGACTGGGCTGGACAGAGGTGGGGGGAGATCGAACCAAAAGCTAACCGTTATACCACAGCAGCATCCCACAACTTAATTGAAAATGGGGGAAACAATCCATCCCTTTCAGAATAAGCACTTGGAATTAAACGATTGTAAAAAAAGACACATGATGAAAATAGAATGATATAGCACTCTAATATTAATAGGGTGGCTGTTTTAAAAGGCTAGAGGCTGCAAGACAGTGCAGTTTATTACTATAGTAGTTCTATTTTCTTGAGTTGTATAATCTAGTGGACAGTTTCCAAATTTCCTCCCCGTGGTCCTTAATAAGCAGTGCATGCCACACATTGTAACCATGTGCCTTGTAAATATCGCTACGGGCAGCTATATTAAAAGCCACTTCTTAACAACATAGTATCCATGCTCAAAGCAAGGGACTATCACACTGAGTGGCGCCTATAGAAGGCTTAGTCACGCAACACTGCTCATTGCCCAGCAATTTACATCAAAGCACATCTATTAGGCAAGTAACAATGCATCTATTTAGATCCAGTCCCATGCTCACAATGCATGGAATCTTGCGTGTGTGCACCATATTAATGTTGTATGTAATTGGCTAGAGTGAACCGTTGCGGCTACTTTTGTCGCATTTCCACTAGCACACCCAAGCTGAGCCACCACAGAGCCGTCTAACGGTATGGCTGGATTTCCGCAATCTGCTGTACATACCGAGACGTTCCCAAACACCGTGATAAACTGGCCTCACAAGACGTACAACTCGGGGCCAAGTTGGCCAAGGGACACGGCGTCAACACGTCACTTACATCCGTCTTTGCTCGTTCATTACGCGTCACGTTGGCGCCACGGCTCGAGATCTGCGGTGGAAAAAGCAACCTGGTGTTTCCCTGAGATGCGTCAGGCTGGTTCGACACGAACTCGGTTGTACAGTGGAAAAAAATGTATTACAGGTGCTGCATTTGCAACGTAAAGGGAAAAAAACACAATAATAACGGATTGTTGAATCAAATCGTAAACTCGAATTTAAGTTATTCCTAAAATTGCAAGGGTGGTAAAACTCGTCCCATGCCTAGTCTCTATTACAACGTAGCTACGTCGCAGACTTCAGCTAAGCAGACCACAGCTGTTTGGTTTCATAACTAACCTTTCACAGTTGAACTTTCATAAACGAGTAACCAACGCTGAAACAAAAACAAGAGAACCACTTTAAATCTCGAGTGGGAGTCCAGATTGAAACCCAGGATCCCAGATGCACTGGCTCAATTATTTGATGTCAGTATCCCAAGTCAGTCATCACAAATCAAGCTATATATAATAGGGCTTAGGCATGCGTCAGGTCACCGATAACTTCTTGGCCTCTCATTGGTTGACAGCCATTGTGAGGCCACAACCAGCCCACTAGATAGCGTAGGTCGCCATCTAGCGGTCAGCACAGATATGGCCAAGGCGACCACACGCCGCCATAAAGACCGGTTACTTTTAATACCACAAAATGAACGTGTTGTGTCAATAACTCTCCACCGCAACCTCCTTGTAAACGAGTAATAAAACAAGATGACAGTCATCGTCCAAAAAGAGGAAACGTAAAGCATAAACACCCGTAACTATAGCAGATGATATACAGTACACAATCCGGAATCTAAGGATCGAAAACCCTAGAACGAGGGCCATGATAGTCGAGAGCACTGGGTGTGCGGCCCAATTACTCTAATTGATTCTTACACTCACAATACAGGCATCAAGAAGGGCACCAGAGAATAAATTATTTTACAATGTATGCAAAGTACACGCATATTGTACGCTAAAATCACATTTAAGCTCAGGGATCGAACAAAACTGTATAAAAAATACAAATAGAGCAAGATATTCTTCAAAGGCGATGGTAAAGATTGAACTAAAATACATTATTCTTGAGTTTAATATTTTTTGTGACATTTATTGTAATAACCAAGAAAGTTTTGGGAAAGTGAGTTGCTAAATGCCTAGTGATTATCACTACTGGTAGCACACATCAATGGTTCAGCAGTCGGATTACCCTCGGTCATATGTAGTTCAGACTTTCGAGGTTTTACTGCACGAAACGCGTCTCATTATCGTTGCGTGACTGAAACAAAAAAGCCAGAACAGAGCTGAATTAGCCAATTGTACAGGAAGCGATTATAGTTGCAGCGTTAGCATATTCTACCCACGAGCGGTCTTAATATCGCCCGATCCGTCTCCAGTTCACCGGCGTGCGTGCGACTCAAAAGAACAAATGTACCAGAGTACAACGACACACATCAAACTCGCTGTGGACTGAGCTTGCAGGCGAATGTGGAAAGGTCCGAAACGTGAATGACAGTTCGGGAGAGGAAATTACAGTTACGTCATGCACGAATACCGCCACTGGATGTGGGCGGTCAATCGGTCAAGGTGGATCCGTGATGGTCGCTTAAAGCACAACAGTACTGTATATCCAGTCTCGTGCTTGTAGATTTTGTAAGTGCCAGGCTTGCGCAGTCTTGGTGGGTTTACCAGGCCATGCGTTTGCAATATCCCCTATATTTGCACAAGAAAAACCACAATGACAGCCACCTAATTCAAACTAAATGTGCCTTCTCCAGCAATGCAACTTTCACGAAAAAGCACTTTTGGCTGACCAATAAAGGGCAGCACTAAGTAACTGGATTATGCTATGCTCTTTGATGCATTGGATTACATGCGCCGCTAAAAAAAAATACTTTCAGTTAATGGTAAAAGCTCTTGATAGTTCAGCGTGCTGTGCAGCTACTGTTGATAAGGAACACAGTGTCTGTGCTCTGACCGTAAAACACCACCTCTCATATCCTACCAGTGTGCGGCTCGGCACATTCAGAGAATGCTTGTTTTATCGATAATTAACAGCTTCTATATTTCCAAAACATTGTAAATGCGAACGCATTTGAATAGAAACACACAGCCGTAACTGTGAACCCAAAACAAAATAAAACTCATACACACGAGCCGAGCGCTTTCCAGTTCCTTCCAGAAACTGCAGGCCAACATAATAAAACCCTAATTATAGTAAAACTATTATAAGGGCATGACCAATGACCCAAACAATGGTGGAGTAAACTTATGAACATTCGATTGCTTTTACTCTTTTTGTCCCAACAAATGGGAGAATTATTCTTTCAACAAACGGCGCAGCGGGGAAGCGGTTATTCAACATATACTGCGTACAGTACTCTGAGTGCTCCGGGAAATTTTACAATAACCACGGCACAGAATGGAAGCATTTTGTACACAACAAAAGACTGCCAACTCCTAAGCGAAGAAACCTGATACAGCACAGACTTCTATTTTCTAAGGGCAGGAATAATTTAGCGTTTGCAGCAACCGCTTCTGAAGGCCTTCCCTTACCTGCAGATAAAAGCAAATAAGACGAATTTGCCACGCAATTTCTGCTACTATTCATCAAAAATTAATACGGATAATGTAAAATGACTAAAGCAACCGTAACGACCACACCTGGGTGACGCTTTGTTATCTGCAAAGAAGCGGATAACAGGATGAATACAGCGCCTGTGGCAACCACTTTCGAGCAACTTCTATCCGTGAATAGGAAGGCATTTTCACGCAAATTCGCTCATCCATGGTGACAACAGGATGAATCGGCGACCAAGTTGGCCAATTCTGAGTAACCCCTCTCTTGTGTGCGTAAAGTTGGTACCGTGGATAACGAGTCGCTGACAAAAAGCCCATTGCAAAGTGACGTTTTACTGTAAATAATGAACATCAATACGTTTGCCATCCATCCATTAAACCGCTTAATCCTGTACAGGGTCGCAGTGAGTCGGAGCCTATCCCGGCAGACACAGGGCACAAGGCAGGGTTATACCCAGGATGGGACGCCAGTCCATCGCAGGGCACCAGCGGCAATATAGTCCGCAGGCTCAATGCGTATTAAAAATGATTATTGATCTTAAAGATTTTATGGTTGAAAATAAAAACCATACTTGCCCCATCCTCTTCTGAATTAGAACCTATAACGTCTATATTTCAGCAGGACTCGCCATAACCCCTATGCTACAAGACTAGCTGCTTGTCAGGGGAATTTTTTTTAACACGTATTGCAAAACAAGTAATGGCATTCAGTCAAGCTAAGGTTTAACAGCTTACAGAAAATATTGTAAAAGTGGTAGCATAAATTGCTGAAGATTATCACCGTGATATACTTACTTCAGGGATATACTGTACAAGCATATACAATTCTAAACATTACTAAATTCAATATATGTGTGTTTATCACAAAGTTATAAAAGTACAGTCCTTTCTTTGCCAGGGGACTCCTGAAGGCCTCCCCACACCGTGTTGGTCATGAGGGTTGACCAGGCTGATCATGGCGGTTAACCCTGGCCGGGAAGCAAACTCAGGTTGTCGAACTAATAGCGCGGTGAATCTGCCACTCTGCCCCAACCCCTATACAGTACATGCAGTACAGTACTGTACAGTGACACACTGGTGATATACATTATTGCATAACACTGCACAGATAACATTTTTATTCTATTCCATCGGCTTAGTCAGACTTGAGTAACTTTACCTTTAAAATAAACCACTATGCCCTCAAAGACCCTTTTCTAACATTACGGTTGCTTTTCATTTATACAGTACGTGAACTTTATACATGTACAGTGCGCATCCAGGCCGTCACTCCACTGCTGGATGAAAGCTTCCTCACACAGCGCCAGAGTGAATGTGGGGAAGCACAAAACAGCAATGCAGTTTGCTCCACTGCCATCTACTGATCACAACACCTAATACACCTATTTTTGGAGATGGTGATTGTCCATCCCAGCACTCACCAGGTTCAACCCTGCTTATCTTCCAGGGAAAGGCACTGGATTAGTGAATTACATTTGATTAAATAAAAACATTGATGTAGGTATAAATGACACACAGCTCAGTTTGCTAAACCAGAAAATGTTCACGGCATTTTGAATGTTCAGTACTGAATATTTTTACAGGGTGCTGCCATAGCATAATGGCTAACACAAACGACTTACACGATAGAGGTCGCCGATCCGATCTCCCCGCGCGCCAGTTACAATAGACACGTTTCTTGAATCCCACCGCCTGCCCACCCAGCGGTATACACGGGGAGACCAGTTAACCGAACTGCAGAGCGTCTGGAGAGCATGGAAGAGTAGGCCATACACCCTTTACAAGGGCTGTCTCTGGCACCCCCAGGTGGGAGGCCCTTCCATTGGAGTGCCCTGAGCAAGCTATTGCAGGGCTCCACCTTTGCCTTTTATCATCTAATACGTATCCTGCCAATTGCCTTGATTTGCATATTTACATATCCACGAGTTCTATGTAAGCTAAGACGGTGCAATTTACAAGCGCAAGACAAACACTGGCATAATGCTTATACAGCACAAGGTAAATACTAGCGTCCTTGTTTAAACAATGTCGGCCGTAAAGCAGTGATGGAAATGGCTTATGGCAGTGTCCAGTATCTCAAAAGGACAAAGTGATCATTATTTTATTACAGGCGACCATGGTGCAGTTATCGCCATCGACACCATTACTGGCATCACCCACGGCGGCAGTAACGGCCAGTGACGAGAGACGGCAGCGGCACAGAACGGCAATAGAGGCGGCAGTGCTCGTCAACATTATAATAATTATAATAATTTTACATTTATAACGCGCAGATATTTATTCCCTGTCGAAGGTACTCATTCGACGAGAGAACGACTCAGAGGCGCGAGGAAAGCTCAGAGGCGCAGGAGGCAGCCAGGCGGTTTTGCCGGCGCCATATTGCCGCACACTGCTTCCCATATATTATGTTACCGGCCAAATAATTAATGAGTGGTTTTTTTTAAGTCGTGGGAGGAAACCGGAGAACCCGGAGGAAACGCACGCAGAAACAGGGGGAGAACACACAAACGCCACACAGAAAGGCGCCCGAGCCGAGATTCCCGAGATTCGAACCCGGGGCCTTCTTGCCGTGAGGCGCAGATGTTACCACTGCGCCACCCTGCACTGTTGTGCACTATCACAGCCATCGCGCATCACCATCGGTCATCCATCGTTATCGTTCGCGCCTGCGAAATCCTACAGCCCTATGGCCAAGTCAGCACCAACCCTCCGAGACCGCAGTACGCCACCACATGGATTTATGTCTTCCCCCTTGGTGGCCGACCTCTGGGCTGCTCCTCCCACGCCTGCCTTGGTTTAAGTTGTTTGGCAACGAGCGAACGGGGATGGTGTGGCAACAACAAACGTCCGCAAAAATCGTCATCTTACAATCTGCACCATCACAATTGCCATCATATTCATCACAAGCGTCGTTGTTATGATAACGTAATGCACCATCATCATCATCCACGGTTGTTCACCGTCATATTGTTATCGCCATCATCGTAGCGCAGTGTTGGCGCAGTGGTAACCGTCTGCGCCACACAGAAAGGAAAGTGCCGCCCGTGGCTGTTCGATTTCTGCCTCGGCCACCGTTCTGTTTGGAGTCTGTGTGTTCTCCCCCTGGCTCTGCGTGGGTTTCCTCCGGGTTCTCCGGTTTCCTCCCATAACTAAAAAAAACCTCATTCATTATTTGTCCATTAACATAATAATATATAGGACGTAGTGTCTGGCAGGTTGGCACCGGCCAAACCGTGTAGCTTCACTCCCCCCCCCCCGCCTCCCCCTCTGAAGGTTACCTCGTGCCTCTGAATCACTCACTTCGAATGAATACCTTCGAAATTGAATGACCATCTGTGCGTTATAATTTGTATTTTTTATTAGTATTATTATTATTGTTAGTGTGGGTTCACAGCAGTGTGCTAACCACCCTGCCACCGCTCCAGCATCTTATTAACCAAGGATAATTGGGAGTATCACAGATTTTCCCTACCCTTCAGATAATGAGAAGCACAAATAAGAGCGTGGGGAAAAAGATTTGCAGTACGCATTTTCTCAGGTCACTTAAATTAATTCAAGGCATTATTTATGACAAAGGTAAAATGTATTCAAAGAGCTATGGCATTTATTTTTCAAGTAAGCTCGCTTATAATCAACACAGACTTTGATGCATTATTTATAAACAGTGTATGTATTAGTGGAACAACACCACATGCTGGAAAACATAAATAATTTCCAAATTATAAAAATAGTCCTTTATTGACCTAGGATACCCTCTACTGAGTGTTAAGTATTTTTGTTCAGGATGAATTGGGCATTTATCCAATTGTTAAACAAGCATTTGAATGGTGTTGCTTTAACAGAAACGGTAAACGCGAATAATAACTAAAATGCGTTACCACCGACATAACCATGAGACAACCCAGCAAACTCATTAACCCACATTATTGGCAGATGTTAAAGAAGACTAGGCTGCATCCTTTATCCGAGTCCACGATAACGAACCACCACGAGGCTGTGGATGTTCTTTTTGACAAAGTTCTTGTTCAGACAGGAGGGAATGTCTCCATCCTCTACTTATAATAATAATAGCATTTTATAGAGCGCCTTTCACCCGAGGGTCACAAAGCGCTGCACAAGGGCATCGGAGATAAACTTAATGTTTCACTAAGGAAAGGTGAAGCCAGAAGACCTAGATTTATTTCAACCTATATTGCCTGCAATAATTAGCTTTCATTTTTTTGTTTTTTTTGTTCCTACGGTTGGTGGTGATAATTTCATATTGCATAATTTAAAAGGGGATTAATTTAATAATATGTTAATATTGCTTAAGGGAGGTTAATAAATAATGCATGTTCATTAAATAATAAACTTTATTTAATATCAAAGCCTCTACATGTCTCAAACCAAGCTCAATACACCGATCATATATTTCAACACTCTCCTAATACACCTTGTCCAACATAGCCAGTCTATGTTAGACAAAGTTCTGGAACCACAGGGGTCATTAGAAATCAATGGGATTTTTATAAACGGATTGCCCTTAACGCTGACTTGAATTGACCAGTGTATTGGGGTATTACGGCTACGACGTAGGTCCCGTACATGTTAGAACAACAAAAACAATAAGTCAGCACAAACATGCAAACCAGCTTCAGCAGGTGTCTTCCAGCAGGCTGGCATCCTACTGATGCAGTACTATGAATTCCACTGGACGACGCGCATACACATTGCACAATGGTACCAAAAATACATGCATTTCTTATTGCATTATTTCAAAACACTGCACATGTAAACAGGTAAATAACAGCCGCTTTATCAATCTACTTCTGGATGAAGGTCTCCTCATTCCGTGTTGGAATATGAGGGTTGTTTAACCATGCAGCACCATATTGGTCAGAGCCAGGGGGTAAGCTCAGGACCGGTTCAGGTATAATTTATCACTGGTGTTAAATTTAGATTATAATTAGATTTAAATTTGATTTATTTCAACAGGAAAGGCCAAATTAGCTGTCTATTTGCGTCTATATTATGGGTGTCCTGCGACTGTACTGATGTTACACAGTACAGATCTTCGTTATAATCATGATCTTTTTTAAATAGATCGTGATACAAAACATGAAGTGTCAGTACGTGCTTTGCATGATAGCCATAATTGGGATTCGAACTCAGGTCGACAGGTGTATAATGGATGTGGACCGAGTCGACGACACAACGAATCTCAACGATGACAGTATCGTGCGACAACCATGAACTCAGCCTGCACCCCACATCCGTATAATATTACAATGTCGTGCATTCATACAAAGATGTGCCAAGGTCTCGACACATGGCACGCACTACTTTATGCTACAACTAAAATGTTTATATTGGCATTTGGATATAGCTTTCTGAAGCACACAGTAAAACACCATCATAGCATATACAAGACAGCTCACATTTCATGCACTAGACAACACTGCAGATTTATATACTGTAGTTAGCTTTTAAGTCCGTTTATAATAATGATAGCATTTTATATAGCGCCTTTCACCCGAGGGTCACAAAGCGCTGCACAAGGGCCGCGAAGAGAACGGTACTGATTCTCTGCATGACAAATGTTGTTCCTATCACAGCCAACTTCTTAAGAAGCTCATTTATCGGCACAAAGTATTCAAACAGTGTGAATATACGCCCTTGATGTCGAGCCACATTTTAAATAGGAATCCCTCCCCGCCACGTGCTACTAATTTCCAGCCTCAACGTAAACGCCGCTTCTCTGACGGCGACGCCTAAAGACCGCATCGGTCTATTGCCATTCATTTGCTTGTGGCGTCTCCACATCTCGCCTATGCTGCTTGAGCAAACAGCGGCCTGTTTGACTTGGAAATCCCTTCTCTTTCGCAGTCCCCGCACGAAGAATGTAGAAGCAGAGAAATACAGTAGTAGCTTTGCTCCACTGCTGCCCAACATTAAGGTGGTCAGTGTTTGCTGAAGCAGTCCATAGGTTGACGCAGCTGGGCCGCAGATGTATTTCATCATCTTTGTACCCACTTACACCTTATTCTCGCAGAGCAGAACATATCGATTAGATACACACTTGCACTCGCACACAAACAGCAAGAAGGAACAACACACACTTGTACTACTGCTTAGCAGCATTCTTTGTACAGTATATGTATGTCATTGTTTGATTTGAAGACCTCTGTCAATCCACTGTTAGATGACAACTGTCTCGGTGGTCATGGATTATGTTTGACTGTACTTCACAACGATGGTCAGTGCAGGACTGGTCGAGATATCTGGCAACGGTGACGTTAGCTGTGGCCAGGTATCAAACTCAGGTCTGCTGGGCTCATGGCACAGACAGCCAAAGCCACTCTGCTATGACCTATATGCATGTGACGACTGTACAGGTGAACGTAAATGGATATAAGCATTTTGTATGTACTACATAGGCAATGTAGAGCATTGGCAACAGTTCATGTGTAGTGTGGACTGTAACGTGTATTTTCTATCACCTAAATACAGTACGTACGCATCCCAAACGTCTAAAATCGTGGGTTCACATTCTTGTAAAGTCAACTTTGATATACATCCACACAGCAACGTGGAAGCATTGATTGATGGCACAGTAGTTTAAAAAATGTTTAGGGTACAGGGTAACCCATTTATAGATACTCCACTAGAATACACTGAATGATAGAGAAATCAACACTATATTTCACAA
>JAZEWU010000009.1:9450249-9463696 GCA_036362915.1 Geotria australis
GGAGGAAGCTACGAACGGGGGTCCGCCCTAGGGGAGGGGCACTAGAGCGGGGGGGGGATCTGTGAGACGTGCGGACCCTTTCCAAAATGTTCCAGACAAATCATACCCGTGCCGTACCGCGTGGATGTGAAGAGCCTTTATATGTGTTCATGCCTCCGTTTCTTCAATCCGGTTTTCACGAAACATCTTATTTTGGCGCGTGAATAATATTCAGTGAAAGCGCGTTGTCACTGTACACTGTTGGTGTTGCCAATTCCGACTGAAGTTATTCCCGGAGATTGTATTACTTTATTGTATGCCTTATAATATAGGCTCCCGGCTAATCTGGAACGGTTGGCTACCCAACAGTATGTGCCTTCTCTTAATGCAGCCAACAATACCGTGTGGATTACTTAGCGGGAATAGTGTAGGAAAATGTTGAGGCTCAACTTGAACGGATGGCAGGGGGGGAAGACAATACCGGTAAAGAGCGGGGCTAAAGCTAATTGGTCACTTGCCAGCGCGCGAATTGATATTTCATGAAGCTCTATGGAATTTCACGAGGAAATCACTCGAAGGACCGTAAATTATTTTCACTCACCGACACCGGGCCGCAGATAGTTGGACGCGTTGCACAAATCGAAAAGTATCAATCATTACTCGCACCATTGGATACACGCGGTATGAGAATGAAAATCAATTTAAAGTGGAACCTTTACTGTTTTAAAAGAATCACATTGGAACTACTGTACAAGAACGATGCATTCTCATACATGGGCACAGCATGCCATTTTCATTTCCCGATTATGTTTAACATCATTATAGTATCACACAACTCGATGTTAATCGTCTGGTCCAGATTAGCTTCGCTATCACATAGCACAACATTTGGAATGCTTCTTTTAGGTGTTCAATATTGTTAAAGGTTACACAGTTTCCCTGGCCGGAGCGTAACGATCCCCACAAGACGCCGCGAGGCGACCTTCTGAGCGCACCAAAGACAAAGATCCCTCGTATAGCCTTAACAGACTGTAGGGCCTAGTACTGTTGGCCAGCACCACGCCCGGCCGCCTTTGTCTTCCTAGTGGCGATATTCACAATAGGTCCTCATTTGGAGCAGAGTCGACCTAGGGGAGGCCCAGGATCGGTTCAGAAATCGTCACTGGCGTTGGCCGTGAGCAGGAATCGAACTAGGATCGTCGGGTTCGTAGTGCAGTGCACTCACCGCTCCCCAGGGAGCCACCCTGAGCACGGTCAGGGTGGCTCGCTCACTTCGTCTTCATATGGCTCCGAGAAGGAGATCCTGGCCTCTTCCGTTGCTGCCGCTCACAAGAGCTCTTCAAAGGAAGACCGGGAAGGCTTAAAGCAGCTGGGAGGAGAGTTCAAGCATGCTAGTTTCCGCCGCCTATAGCTGACCAAGCGGCGATTAACACCTGTGCCTGAAATAGGCAAAGGTATCCTTGAACCGGCCTGTTGCGAGTTCTTGCTTCGCTGCCGCAGATTTTCCCATCAGCCCTCCTCTGGCGGTCATGCCGGATCTGGGGCTCGTTTTTCTTTGTCGGCTCGAAAGCTGGGTCTAAGAGTTTTGTATACTGTTTATAGCGGGGGGGGACATTTAAGATCGTCTTTAAGCTTGATAGTGAGAGTCGTCATAACTGGCCGGTGTTCTATGCCCAGGTTACGATACACTCTCCATCTGTGCAGAGCTTTCCATCTGGAGTTAATAGTTATGCGGTCAAGTTCTATCTGTTTGTGGTCGTCGTTTGAAATCCAGGGAATGCCTGTGAATGTCGTGGCATTGGAACCACGTGTCACCTATTCTGAGCCCATTTCCCGCACAGAACTGAACGACCCTTTGCTATGGAAATGCAGGAGACTGCGTTGAAGTCTCCGAGGCATTTGAAGAGGTCTTGACATGTCAGGTTTAGAGTCTGTTCCTGGTACTGGTGGAAATTGTCTTTATTGTTGTCAGGAGCTTAGTTGGCTGGATTGATGCCATGGCCACACACAGGTCACCTGTCATTCACTGGGTACCATTCTATTAGGGTTGACTTGACTCTGTGGATGGCCGAGACATTGGCATGTCGCGATGAACTCACATCCCCATGTTCACAGCTCAGGCCGCTAACTACTGTGCCACCGCTCCCTCGTACCCTGTTCGATACGCTCCCGCTAATGTTAGTCGCACCCTCTGCTGGCCATTCGTATGAACGCAGCTCTTCAGAGAATGTTCATGTTGCTTCAGTACTGCCAGCAATTAAGCGATGGGTGTCGCAGCCTCTCGGCTCAATTACGTAGCGGGTGAGAGGCAGGCTAGAACACATGACATCGTTTACTGTTGATTAAATGTAACATTAAAATTATATAAGAATGCGTTTGTAAGGTGACAGGTGTCTTGTAACCTTTTAATGAAAACATCACAATCTTTCGCACCAGAATTCATCGGTCTTCTATATTGTGTCTGTATAATTACATTTCACCAAAGATTATAGTGCCTTTACTGTAGTAATAAGAATAATATTTTATATAGCGCCTTTCACCCGAGGGTCACAAAGCGATAACAAAATTAACATATGGTCATGAACTTTGGGTAATGACCGAAAGAACGAGATCGCGGATACAAGCGGCAGAAATGAGGTTTCTCCGTAGGGTTGCTGGGCTCACTCCGTGATAAAGTGAGGAGCACAGAAATCCGGGACAACCTCGGAGTAGAGTCGCTGCTTCTTCGGATTGAAAGGAGCCAGTTGAGGTGGTTCGGGCATATGGTAAGGATGCCCCCCGAAAGGCTCCCTCGGGAGGTATTCCAGGCGCGGCCCACCGGGCGGAGACCTAGAGGCCGACCTAGGACACGTTGGAGGGATTATATCCTTCGGCTTGCCTGGGAACGGCTGGGAATCCCCCGGGAAGAGCTGGAGTCTGTTGCTGAGGAAAGGGATGTCTGGTCCACTCTCCTTGGACTGCTGTCACCGCGACCCTCACCAGGACAAGCGGTTTAGAAAATGGATGGATGGATGGATTATTAACATATTATTAGCTTATTATTATGTGCGACTTGCATACGTGTAACTCAACCAGTCAGTTAACCCTGGTTACATAGGCATCGAGCTGTGTTATAATTCCTGGCTCTAGGCTGAGCCTCCCCTTCCTCCGTGAGGAGTGAATGCTGACTGCACCCTGCGCAGAGGGTGCACGAGTTGGCTCCCCGTCTCTGGCCGGGATAGGATGTCGTGCAGCTTCTCCTGGTAGGCGGCCTCAGCTAGCAGCGTCCGCTCGTGCTCCTGCTGTTCCGCCTGGCGCTCCCCCGCATGCAACCTCTGCTGGTGCTCGATCTGAGCCCGCAGGGCGGCCTGATGCTCCCAGTTGGCGCTCTTCACCCTGAAATATAACGGTATTAGCAATAATAATAATAGCATTTTATAGAGCGCCTTTCACCCGAGGGTCACAAAGCGCTGCACAAGGGCCGCGGAGAGAACGGCATGTCAACAACGACAGAAAAAAACAACTAATAAAAACCAAAGCAACAAAAAATTACATGATTAAGGCTGCTTCGAATACACTAAAAGGTCGCGAAACTGGCAATCTTAAGAGCGGCAAAAATCTACCAGCGTCCCGTAAGATGGCCGTCACTTCCTTAAAGACAAACACGGAGGGAGACAGGGAGGGAGGGTGAGCGAAATTTAAATTCTATGCTAATTATATTACAATTATGGGCATCTTTTTTGTTTGATGGACAATGCATATATTATCATAGCATTCGTTTGCATGCTTTTTGCCACAAGCATGTGTGGCTGCTTGCAAACTGGAACCTTTGCAAAAATGTATCCACTTGGTGTATTATCTGAACACTACACTCATTGCCAAATAAGGTAAAACCTTGTATATTTTACATTATATTACAATTATCAAAGCGATGATGGATATATTCTATTAATCTGTTCAGTAGTTAACAAATGCGGAGCTATTGCACGGCGCCCGAATCAACGGCGTGCAACGGAAGTGATGCTTTCGACCCACCTGGCTTGCTGCTCTTCTTCAATCCGTTTGCTTTCTTTCACCGCTTCCTCCATCAGCTTTTGGTCTTGGATTAACTCCTGCTGCTTATGGGAATTGCGCTCCACTGTAAACACACACACACACGTCGCACTCAACATTACACAAGTCCTTGACATCAAAAAACCTTTCCCTGTTTCCAAATGATAGGTTCAAAAGCTGTTGCTCTGAATCGGATAAGAAGATATGGGGAAACTTGGATTTTGATCGTTCTTCTTCTTCTTTGCGATTCTTCGAAGCGCGATGTTAAATTACAGTTTCCCATATTTCTTACACAGCCCCTTGCATTTTCATTGAACTCCACAAGGTCTTTTGAGCTGCAGAGGTTGGGTAGTAGAGCACAGACAAGGCAGTGTTCCATAGTATGGTCTGCTTCTCCACATTCACAGGTGGTTGGGCCGGTCTTGTAGCCCCATCTGACCAAAGCATCTTTTGATCGTCCCGTTCTAGTTCTCAGGCGGTTGAGTGTCTTCCACTGAATCCATGGTGCATCTGAGCCAGGAGGGAAGTCTTCAGCAGGTCGGATTCCCATGCCAGTTGCAGGAGGGTCACTCTCAAGCTTTTCCGTCCAGAGCTGGAGTCTGGTTTCCCCTCGAGATGTTGTTAGGGGCTGCACATGGCTGAGGAAGCTTCTTCTTGACTTCAGTCGTTGGGCCGGGGGTTGACGTCCATGAAGGAGGTGGCGTTCATCGCTAGTAGCCTTTGTCATCTCGACTCGACTGGCCACCTCCCGTCGGATATCAGCAGGGGCAATGCCAGCGAGGAGGTACAGGTTGTTTGTGTGTGTGGGTTTCAAGCAGCCAGTGATCAGGCGGCAGGTGTTGTTCAATGCCGGGTCAAGTTTCTTGGCATGGGTTGACCTCTCCCAGACAGGACATGCATACTCCGCAGAGGAATAGCACAAGGCCAGAGCAGTAGATCTTAATGTGTGTGCTGTGGCTCCCCATTTGGAGTTGACCAGTTTTCGTAGGATGTTGTTTCGGGAACCCACTTTAAATACCAGGTTTTTTCATTCACGCAAAAAATCTGCTTCCAGCTGGCAGCTGTTAAAAAACACCGCTCCATTCCATCAAGATGACCTCAATTGCAAGCTCAGGTTCTTCAAGAGAAAATCCATTGTGTGCAAAATACTCCTTGAGGGCATTGTCACTCTGCACACCTGTCTTCCCAGAATTTCTACCCCACACTGTCAAAGACCACAACCAACGATGGTTGAAGCGAAGAGGGCCTAAAACTGCCACACAAAAACCCAGCAGCAGGCCTCTTAATCCAATGCAGCTGAGAAAACGGCCCTCCTGAACTTCGTGATACGTGGGTCATATAAGTCCACAATATCTGACAAAATATGCAAGTTTCTCCAAACCACTGCTTTGCTTTTGCAGTTGCAGTGGTCTAATGTCCTCATAGAGTGTTTTTTTTGTTTTAACTGGATTTCTGTGGGTGAAGCTAACTAATCTCCAAAATGGAGTTAATCTTGATGGAATGCAGTTCAGCATGTCAACAGATGACTTGCTGAGCAAGTCACAAAAATTGGCTGCTTCTACAATGCTGATATTGAGCACCAAATAACTTACTTATTTGAGCTTTATTTGACCTGTCAGAGGCCAAAATATCAATCGCTATTAATGTGCATGAAAAGGAAGCGATTTTCATCCTTGTTTTCTGGGACAGATGTGTAATAGCATCTATACCTTATGTAGATTTTGACGGCTCGATTCATGATGGTTGCTCTTGAAATCTGTTCCATTCCATCCATTTTAGCCATGTCTCTCATACACATCCATACACTCACACACCCGTACACCCACACACACGCTAAAAAGGATAGATTCCCCATTTAAGATTACAGAGCAGCAGAGAAAGTGCGGTTAGAGAGCTAATAGCTATTGAACACCAGGGGATGGAAGGCCCAGCGTGCAGGTGCAATCGACTGTCTCTGTCTCCCTAGTGCTGGTATATTGACATTCTAGGCTGAGTAGACTCGTGCATTTGGGCCTGTGGCGTCGGCACGCACACTTCTCCTGGGTCTGCTGCTTGCGCGCGTCCATGACGTCCTTGAAGAGACGGTTGCGCGCCTCCTTCTCCAGGCGCCACTGCTCCTCGCGCCGGCGCCACATGCGCTCCAGCTCGGCCCCCATCAGGCGCTCTATCTCGCGTGCGCACTGACGCTCCTCCTCCGCCTGCCGAGCCAGGTGCTGGTGATACAGCTGCTGCTCTTTGCGCAGCTCCATCTGTGAGAATGGTAATGGTACCTGGTGTCAGCAGGGCTGTGTGCGTGGTGACTGCTTTACGGCATTGTTATCACGAGCAGCCTAGCATAACACCGAGTTGCGTAGGTCCTGTCGACTCGTTGCTTAAGCATTCACTCTACTGCAGCTCAAGGTGTCAACTTCACAATATTATCACCGTAGACAAGAGGCTGCCAAACAGCAGGCCATGATTCACATTTTGCTCCTGGCCACTTCCAAGTGCAGCGGCTGTTGTTTGACTTTTAAATATTACTTTACTTTAGAGCTAGGGAAACGGGAGCCAGATGTGAGTACTCTGAGGTGCTCCCGCAGATTTCGAAATTGCACACTCCACAGCCAACCAGTGCGAGCAAACCGGCCACGTGAAAAGATTGCCAAGTCATGTGTGTCTCCTTTGGTTCATGGCCATATGAAGATGTTAGGATGTGGCTGATAGGGTCAGAAAGTGTGGCTACCCCTGCTGAAGAAAATCAGTTACACTTTATTAGAGTTAAATGCCTAACTAAATGAGATGCAATGGGAAACACTTCAAAATACCTGCCAACACTTCAAATCACTGGGGATATTTCATATGCATACAGCATTACTTCATGATCATAATAATAATTTTACATTTATAACGCGCACATATTCATTCAACGTCGAAGGTATTCATTCGACGAGAGAACGACTTAGAGGCACACCGCGACCCTGTACAGGAGTAAACGGTTTCTGACAATGGATGATGGATGGGTGTACAGCACACACTGTAAATTTGCAATTTCCACAAGAATTTACTTAGCAGCTGCAGAAATGTAACCGTCAACCGTGGAAACTGGCCCACTGGAAAGGGCCAGTTTCCAACTGTCGACTAAAGGTGACCCAGTGACACGTGGGAGGCGAGCGGACGCACCTTCCGCTGATGCTGGTCCTGGCTCTCGTTGCTCGACATCTGCATCATCTGCTCTAGGAGCTTCATGTCCAAATCCACCTCCTCCTGCCGCTCGCGTGCCAGCCGCTGCATCTTGAACCGCACCGACGAGTCCAGCATGGCTCGCGTCTGCTGCCGCTGCCGTTGCTTGTCCTGCTGTGCGCGCTGCTCCTCCAGTTTGCAAAGCTCCCGCTGCTCCCTCTGACAACCAAAAATTCACGCCCACGGTAACGAGGTTGGCAACGATTACCGTCCCGGTCGGAGAGAAAGGAATGCAAATCGTGGCACCGATGGCATATTTTTCCATCGTGTTGCTTCTTCTCATTTCTGCCAGCTCTGTTATTCGTGGCCAAGCCTGAACCATCTGAAATAATATCTGTGCAAGACGTGGGAAAAGCTAATACCTAGGTTAAAGGTCATAGTTTGTACATAGCTGACCATTAATATCATAAGTCTCTGGTTTCTTCCGGTCAGAATATGCCCTTCCTAAGGACAACTGCCACCAGGAAATGAAATTCAACTTTATTGTCAATTCTGCCATATGTACAGGGCATATAGAGGATCTAAATGCCGTTTCTTTCAGACCCCGGTGTTGGCATATACATGGACTGGAACACAACAACAAGGGTTTAAAAATACTAGGATAAAAAAAACAAAATACAAACAACAAAATTAGTATTTTGTTTTTAAAAAGCATCTTTCAATCATTACCGCCACCGTCGACTAACTTGGTGTACATAGTGAAGCCCTGTTTGTGAGATTAGGTCACATGACCTAAACTCAGAGCTTCACTATGGATAACATTAGTCATGAAAGCCTACGAGTTAATTTAACTTGGTGTACAATTTTAAACTTGACCTATGCATTAAGCTGCGGGTGATAATTTTTAACAGGGCCCAACCATGAGCTCAGCCTCCTCGTGTTTGAGTCGTTTCTCTCGCTCTCTCTGCTCGTGCGCGGCCGTCCGTTGCTCCTGCAGCTCTCGCAAGCTCTCGCGGCTGCTCTCGGCCCGCTGCAGCGCCTGCTGCTGCTCGCGCTCCATCTTGGCCAGGCGGTCGTGCTCCCAGAGCTCGGCAAAGAGCCGCTCCTCGTCGCGCTCCCGCTCTCGCAAGGCATCGCGCTCCGCCAGCTGCACCTGGCGCTCGCTGCACACCTTGTCCTGGTGCCAGCGTGACAGCACGGTGCGCAGCTCCTCGCTCTGCTCTCTGCCAAGAGACAAACATCCCCCCCGTATACACCGGCTACCCATCCACCAACGCGTCACTTACAAAACAGCAATGCTATGCCGCAACGCTATCCACACATACTACGGAGCACTGCCTTGTCTGCGCTCCACTACCCAACCTCTGCAGCTCAAAGGACCTTGCACAGTTCAGAAACCGCTTAATCCTGTACAGGGTTGCGGTGAGCTGGAGCCTATCCCGGCAGACACAGGGTGCAAGGCAGGGGTATAGCGAGGATGGGACGCCAGTCCATCGCAGGGCACCTGGGGCAATTTACTCAGTAGGCCAATTAACCTGGCAGCATGTCTTTGGATGGTGGGAGGAAACTGGAGTTCCCGGCGAAAACCCACGCCGACACGGGGAGAACGTGCCCAAACGTGCCCGTACCAACAAAGTCAATCTGGATGTTTGGGGGGGGAGACCCGACAAGAGGCGACGGCACCAACCGGAACTGCTGATCCAGTTTCTGTTCGGCCAGCTGCTGGCGCTGCGTCTCCCGCTGCTCCCTGAGAGCCTTGGCGCGCTCACGCATGCGGGCCTGCCTCTCCAGCGTGGTCTCCTGCGTGCGCTGCAGCTCCTCCAGGTACCCGCTCTCCTCCTCCTCCAGCAGCTTCTTCAGCCTGTGGTGGTACATGATAATAATAATCGTACATTTATAGCGCGCACATATCCAATTCACTGTCGAAAGTACTCGTTCGACGAGAGAACGGTGAGGAAAGCACAGAGAGAGGCGGAGGAGGCGGCCAGTCGGTTTGCCGGTGCCATATTGCCACTAGACACTGCTTCCTATATATTAGGATGTTATCGGTCAATTAGTTAATGAGTATTTTGTTTACGTCGTGGGAGGAAACCGGAGAGCCCGTAGGAAACCCACGCAGAACAGGGGAGAACACAGAAACTCCAAACAAAAAAATGCTCAAGGCGGGGATCGAACCTGCTCGGGCAAGACCATTCTTTCTGTGAGGCGCGGATGTTACCACTGCGCCACACTGCCATGGGCCCACGGATATTTTAGCGGTAGAAGACGGCAGAAAACGCATTACAATTCCATTTGTTCGTTATCAGTACCGACTTTCATCCTGCAGACGGTCGCGGGGAGCCAGAGCCTATCCCGGCAGACATAGTGCACACGTACTGTGAGTGAGCATCGATGAAGGTCACCACTATACGTGAAGGGACGGGTGGTCAGCACCACACCCGGCCGCCTTAGTCTCCCTCGTGGTGATGTTTACACAGCGCAACAGGTACTCAATTTGAGGCTTAGTCGACTTAGGGGAGTCCCAGGACTGGTTCAGATAATTGCACGTGAGCAGGAATCGAACTCGGGGGCCCTAGCCCAAAAATCACAACTAACGGTGTTAAGGCCACAACACAGTGCGAGATCACGTGGCCACTCCTCCAGTCAACATGGTGGTTAGTAAGGCATTCGTTTCATGTTGTGTGTGTTTTGTCACCAATGTGACGCTGACGCTCCCCGCACACATAAAAAAAATGTCCTGCGCTGTGTCTACACTTCAACCTGCGCCCCCCCACCCCCGAAAGGCTCTTTAGAGGACATGTTCCTCGGGATGAGAACCACTGGATTAGTCAAGTCACATGACATTAGAAGCGCCACTCGCACATTTATTCCCTCTAGATAGATGATGATGATAGATAGATGTTTATTATTACAGCAAAAAAATACCCAGCGAGCTTGGAAGCTATTTACGGGACTCCCGCGACACAGCAAACATGTGAATTGCCGCAGAAAGATATTGCTTCGGCTAGCCTGGGAACGCCTGGGAATCCCCCAGGAAGAGCTGGAATCTGTTATTGAGGAAAGGGATGTCTGGCCCAGTCTCCTTGGACTGCTGCCACCGCGACCCTGACCAGGACAAGCGGTTAAGAAAATGTATGGATCGACATATTTCACGTGCGGTCAAACAGCAACCTGTCTCGGCGGTCCTGAAGAGACAGGCTGAGGCCCTCCATGGCGGTGTAGAGCTGGCGCTCAACGGCGGAGCGCGTGGCACGCTCATCGCTCCGCTGCTCCCACTCCCCCTTGATGCGAGCGAGCCGGTCGGCCCGCACCAGCGCCAAGTTGTCCTCGCGAGCCTGCTGCCGCCAGCGCTCGCTTGCCTGGGCACTGAGCGCGGGCATGACCCTGGGACCACGCTCTCTCTGAAAACAATCACAGATCACAGGAAGCAACAAATAGCAGAAGTACAGGGATGGCACGCTGTGAAGGCCATGAGTCACCATCATGAACTGTGGTCTATCCTCTGCTTGATGAAGGCCTCCCCACGTTATCCCTCATGTCAGTATGCCACAATCCGTCTCAATCCTGCACATGAGCAGACGGTGTAGCTCCATCTCTGTGTACTCTCAGGTCTGAGCCTTCCTTTCGCTGCCGTCCATTCATGATTCTTGACCACTGGCCAGCATCCTATTTAGCACGGTGTCAAATTCATTCATTCATTATCAGAAACCGCTTAATCTTGTACAGGGTTGCGGTGTCAAATTGCAGACCCCAATTCTTAGCAGCTCTGAAAGGTAGCTTTCTTCATTTAACAACATTTCGTGACCACCTCCCCGAGCCCCTGGTAAGTTTCTTGATCCGCCTCTTTCTCACTGTTAAATTAACTATAATAATTCAGCTGGTGGGACACCTGCAAACCCATGTTTTACAGCCACCGTGGTATAGTAATTTGTCCGAGAAGACTGCACAGATCGTATGAATGATGGGCGATGTTTGTGCCGATGTTGTAAGTGAAATATTGAGCAGTACAGTACCCATCCTCTCCCGGTGTTTGTGGTAGATGTCATCGGTCAACTGGAAACATATTTCACGTGTGGTAATGCTATGATTACCTAGGATACCAATGCCCTGTTGTGCCTGCCAATGCCCTGTCGAATACTCATTGTGGCCTCAGTATTATATTTAAGACGCTATACAATGCTGGAGGAAAGCCTCACTTTCAGATTATTACTGGTCGCAATGTAGCCGCATCATACATGGACTATACTTGCACAATGCATGAGTTTTATTTATGAACAGGTGATGGACAATCGAGACAAAAGCCCTTTTATGCAAGGGGAACCTGACGCGCGGTGTGCCGGCGGAGACCCTCATCCAGCAGTAGATTGACAATAAGGGTCGTACTGTACATACATAATTCATTTATTGTCAGAAACCGCTTAATCCTGTACAGGGTCGCGGTGATCCGGAGCCTATCCCGGCAGACACAGGGCGCCAGGCAGGGCTATACCCAGGATGGGACGCCATTCCATCACAGGGCACCGGGGCAATTTAGTCAGCACGCCAATTAACCTATGCAGCAGCATGTCTTTGGACTGCGGGAGGAAACCGAAGTTCCCGGCGAAAACCCACGCGGTCAGGGGGAGAGAACATGCAAACACCACACAGAAAGGCACCCGAGCCGGGATTCGAACCCGGGGACCTTCTTGCTGTAATAATAATCTACGTTTGTAATGCGCGCATTTTCTCCGGGCGCGTTGCACCCGTTAATTCGGAGGCGCGGAGCCTTGCTCAGTCGGTTTGTTGTGAGGCGGCAGCCGCTACTCACCGCGCCACTGTACGCAATAATAAACACAAATCCAGTCTTCTTCTTTGCGATTCTTCGAAGCACGATGGTCAGCCTCTGGACATCGTTGTCTTTCAGCTCGGCCTCGAAGTGTTTGGTAGAATTCGCAGGCAATACCAAGTATTACGTGACAGGGATCGCGACATGAACGCATCTACCTTGACCCCCAAAAATCCAGTGTAGTGAACCGTACAGTACCGGGTAATGTACTCACAATGGCTACGGCGTGCACCCCGGGTCCGGTCACCTCCCGACGTTGCCGCGTCCTTTGAAGAGACATCATCTTCTTCTTCTCTATTCCTACGTCGCCTCGAACAATTTACAAAGAGTCCGTTTAATCGACCGAAAGAGAAAGAGACACACAGACAAGCAGAGGAGACGCAACGCTACGCTGAACGCCTCTATGCCGCGTTAACAAGTGGCGTCTCCCCGTTCCTGGCCGTCCCTATGGGTGCCATCTCCATAGCAACCAACATCAACAGCACACCGAGGCAAGTGCCCGTCTCGTGTTTAATTGCTGAGTGTAACAAGCTACGTCTACGCCTCAGAGCAAGAAATTCTTGTACCCAAGAGGGGGCGCCAGAGCTCCAGGGACAACTTTGCGATGAAATGGTAACTGGGTGCTGCTGCAAGGCGGCACGGTGGCGCGGTGAATGGCGCTGCCGCCTCACAGCAAGAAAACCATGGTTCGAATCTCGGCTCGGGTCCCTTTCTGTGTGGAGTTTGCATGTTCTCCCCGTGTCCGCGTGGGTTTTCGCCTGGCACTCCGGTTTCCTCCCACAGTCCAAAGACATGCTGCTGAATAGGTTAATTGTGACCCTCGGGTGAAAGGCGCTATATAAAACGCTATTATTATTATTAATTGGCCTGATAACTTAAATTGCCCCCGGTGCCCTGTGATGGACTGGCGTTCCATCCTGGGTATAACCCTGCCTTGCGTCCTGTGTCTGCCAGGATATGCTCCGGCTCACCGCGACCCTGTACAGGATTAAGCGGTTTCTGACAATGATAATGACGAGGGTGCTGTAAAAATGTACTTTTCATTTTAGTATTTTGTCACTTACGTGCAATACGGTGTAAATGGGGATGTTTTGATTTAGTTTGTTAGTTTATATTTTTGTCAATTCGCGTGTTTGTATCGATTCCCAACCTCGATTCCCACAACCTTCTGGGTCTGTTCGGGAATCGTTCCCCGCCCTGCTAGGAATCGATCCTCGCGGCAGTCGATTCCTCCACAGATTCGAATCGAGCGTTTAATCGAACGTACAGATTTTTACTTGTAAAAATATAATTTTTAAATTTTGTCCTCGGTCACTTACGTGCAATGCGGTGTAAATGGTGGTGTTTTGATTTAGTTTTTCATAGTTTTTTAGTTTGTATTTTTCTCAATTCGCGTGTTTGTTGCGTCGCATGAATCCCGTCGAGAGTTTAAAAACTCAATGGGTATTTTTT
>JAZEWU010000009.1:9469906-9484670 GCA_036362915.1 Geotria australis
GTAGCCCACGTAGTCAGCGGGCTCCCGTCAGCGCTGCGCAGTGTGAGACCGTAGCGCACTCCCGGGCGGGTGGGTTGCTGTGCGAGCCGAGCGCACGTTACGCGCGCCAGCCAATCAGGAGACGAGCCTGGCCGCCCCCTACCCCGCCCCATGCACCGCCCCATGCACCGCGCGGACGGCAGGACGCATGCGCGGCCCCTGCGCAGAGTTGGAGTGGGGGGGGCCGCATTGCCCCCCCGGCGGGGGCGGGGTCACGCTGGAGGGGGCGGCACTAGGGGCGGGGTCATACTGGAGGAGGCAAAACGAGCACAGCTGGACTGGAGAAGAGATGGACTAATAATGTGGTGCAGAAGATAGATGTTTATTATTACAGCATGAAAAAAATGCCAAGTGAGCTTGCAAGCTCTTTACGGGATTCCTGCCGTTCTCTCCGCGGCCCTTGTGCAGCGCTTTGTGACCCTCGGGTGAAAGGCGCTCTATAAATGCTATTACTGTTATTATGTTTAACAAACATGCGAAGGATGTGGAGCTGATTGGACTTGCCGATGACTGGTACCAGCGGTGTCAAAATCGACCTCTGGTGGAGGAGGTTCGTGAAGGACGCTACTGGGCAGTTGGAGGCCGTCGCCTTCCAACAACAACAGAGGGCGGAAGAGCGACGCTCACAGCAGCGAGTCGAGTGCTGGTCGGATAAATCTGGCACGGTAGGGAGCAGAAATAGTGCCTCAGCCAAGTCAGCCCGTGGCGCTTGGGTCTGTCCCATGACCTGTCAGCGAGCGGGGTGAGTCTGGAGCGTTAGGTCAGTGGTTAGCGCGCTGGGCTACAAACCTGGCCACCCGAGTTCGAATCCCGCTCGCGCCCAACACCAGTGACGATTTTCTGAACCGGTTATGGGCCGTCCCCTAGGTCTACTCAGCCTCAAATGAGTACCTACTGCGGTGTGTAAACATTGGCACTAGGGAGACAAAGGCGGCCGCCCGTGGTGCTGGTCACCCACGCCCTCGTGTGGCGTGTCAGCCTTCATAGGTGCTCGCCTACGGCACTTGACCCGATAGTCTGTTCGGGCTGTGCGAGGGGAGCTTTGTCTTTGGTGAGGCTGTCGTGGGCGTGAGTAGGAGGGCGGGGTGAGGCGGGAGTGGGCGTGATCGTGGGCGGGGCGGTGCGTCACGTTCCCGCGTAAAGCCGGCGTGGAGCGGCTCGCAAAGCCGCCCTCCTGTGACTGCGCGCAGAGCGAGTGGCTGCGACGCTCGCAGCCTTTACCCTGCCGCTTCGTCTATCCTGAAGGATAAGGTTTTAAGTAGTACTTAGTTTTTAACTGTCCTTCCATCGGGTGGCTACTGTGGGCATCTTCCCTCGGTGGCATTGTGTGGGTATCGTGCGAGCTACATTTAGAAGGGGAGTGTTTGTGGGTGGGCAGCTCAGATTTGCGAGCGCCGCCGCAGTAAGTCGTCGGCGAACGGCCGAGCGGCCGAGCGGCGAGTGGGCTGTTTGAGGAGGAATCGGTGTCCGGCATCGGGTTGCGTCGTCACCGTGAGCCGCCGTCTCTTCCACGGCTGCTGCAAACTCGCGTGTGCCGGCTGTAGTTCTCCTAACAGTGTTGCGCAGGAAGATGATGCATCGTCTCTGGCCGGTAAGCACCGCTCGGCTAATGACATTGCGACATTCTGTATAGAGGGGCGTCCGTTCTGCGTGCGGCGGGCGCGCGTCGGCTTGACCTGTGCCGACTGGACAGGATGACACGCGCGCGTATTACGTAAACGTTCTTCGAATCGGAATTCGGGTACAGTAAATTTACTTTGTCAAAAACAACATTCTCCGCCTGTTGTTGTCGCGTTGAGTGTCGCAGCAGGTAGTGAGTGGCGGCGGCGGCGGCGGCCGGTCCTAGGCGCGCGTCTCTGTGTACGTCAATAGATTACATCAGTGTTAATTTAAGAACCAACCTACCCCCCCCCAATTAGCTACGTTCCTTTGTACTACGGCCACGAGCCAGTGATCCAATCGCGACCTGGCGTAAATAACGTCGGATTTTTATTTGTAAATATACCCTTCCTCTTGTGCTCACTGCGCCGAGTAAAATGCGGTTTGCGGGGCTTAAACAAATAGACTGATTTGGAGGCAATACGTTATCTAGTATTATCGCGGTCTTTATGACGCACCGGTTAACCTTGTTATGCGCTTGACCTCGTTGCATGTTTAATGACGACGTTGTTATACCATAACTAATGCGCGGTAGTGGGATTCTGAAGCTAACCAAACCGTGGCGTGCGAATGTGTAAAAAAAACCATAAACTGACGATTCCCCTAGTATTTTGCCTAAGACAATGGTAATAATATATATTTTTAGCCGTGACGCTGGTAAAAACCCCCCGCACGGCAACGTTAATCTTCGTAGTCTGTTTAGCCTTTGGTGTCTCTACGTAAGGATGACCTTTGGTTTGTGACGCTGTTTCAGATATCTATGGGGTTGTTGTACTGCTGAGAGCGCCGAGCACGGCATGCGCCAGAGCCGTGTCGTTGACCTGCGGGCATTGCCTGCCGCTGAGGCTTGTCCCCTGACTGATCGGGTGTCGGGGCTCACGCCGTGAAAACCCAACCTTTTGTCGGCGGCCCAGAGGCCGCGCTACCGCTCTCCCCGTGAATGCGAGATATAAAAAAAAGGGCTTTAAACACGTGTCCTCCGCTATTGCGGGGCAACGCATTTGTTTAGCACTACAGTACTCTCTCTCACTGATGCCTCGTATACTGGCCCTCCCAACCTTAAAACCAATAACCTCGACTACACCTCAAGCTTAAACCTCAAACTCCCACAACCCTATATTTAGCCCCTAAACCATTAACCCTACAAAAACTAAAGCAGCATCCATTTTAATAGTATTAACTGAAAACGAACGTTAATTTAATACGTAGGCATTCACGACCGATATTATTAAGTTTTTTGGGTTAGCTTGTGTCAATGTATCCATCTAAATGTTGTAAGATGACTCTCCCAACATACCTGTGTATGATTCACGTGAGACATTTATTAATATTCTGTCGGGTGGAGCAGGGTTTACAATGCATTTATTTATGCGACCTAACCCAAAAATTATTATGAATCATGGAAACCTAAGTTTGTGGTTTGACAAAAGTCTGGTTTACAATTGGTTACAACTGTGGCGAAAGTAGTTCCATAAGGCTCCTTTCTCTCCATATTTACATGGACAGTAGTGTGTCTTACTCAGACTTCTTCACTATGTGGGGAAGACCTGAGCCAAACCCACGTGCTTTATATTTGAGCTCTTATACTGTACTGCTTGTACACACTGGTCCTTTCTTACGTTCAGCTAGGCTGTTAAATATTTAAATGTGAGCAGCATTTCTTATGTATTTAACGCTATTAGGGAAAAGCAGATTGTTAATTCTCTGGCATTTAACGAACATGGATTTGGCAAGATTGTGTTTGTTGATCCACTTTTTCTTTCATATAAAAAAAAAACCCCATCATTTTTATACCGCAGAAAAGTTGCTCTTTCCAAATGAAATAAAGATGCACGTGGTTAACATCTTGTAGGCAGCTGACTTCACTGTTGGTGACCATTTGTGATGCACTCTTTTGTTATGCCTAAGCTTTGTCTTTATTCCAACCCATTTTTTTGTCTTTCAGAACACACAGATGTACCATGGATGATAGCTTTGAATGCGAATGTGGTGAGCTGGAGCCACCGGATCAACTGTAGTGCACCTGTGGAGAAATAACTTTTGAAATCCTCAAGCTTGAAACGCCTATAGAATTTTTGCACATCCATTCTCGTCACCATTTGTCCACTCAGAGGCATGTGTTCTAATTTCCCAGTCAGTTTTTAGACCCACTCAGGAACAGATGTGTGAGCAAACTGGCCATATTTTTGTTAAAAGTGTACTTTTGCGTTTTTATGCTTTCATTACTTGGTGAAAATTACAGGGCTGCAAACCAGGCAGTGCAGGAAAACCTTGCTTCAGATGAATAGTTTGCCATTTTCTTTAAATAGCTGTACCTCAGGCTTATGTTCAATGGTCCTGTTGAAGGCAGTTAACTTTCTGAAACAGTTCTAAGATTTATAGCTGACAAGCTAAAGCAAGGGGACGTTTAAGCAAGGTGGGTCATTATTTACAGTATTCCAACATCACTAGAACATCTTACCACATTAGAAAACAGACATCTTTTGAATTATCACTTACCGGAAAATATCTTGTCATAATTGGAAGCAACACATTTTGAATTGGTCTATTGGGACATTAATTCCCTTTGTTATCGAATTTGGAACCCCCCCTTGGAGAGAATTGGCTTTTTTTGACTGCTTTACACACTACACTAGTTGACCGGGTGCAAGGTGTTGCCAGCCATGGCAGAGAAGTTCGATAGCCTGCAGAATCTCCACGGGTTTGAGTTGGGTCCCCGCTACGTGGACCTGAAGCCGCTCGGCTTCGGCGGCAATGGGCTGGTGTTCTCGGCGGTGGACAGCGACTGCGACAAACGCGTGGCCGTCAAGAAGCTGGTGCTGAGCGGACCGCACAGCCTCAAGCACGCCCTGCGCGAGATTAAGATCATCCGTCGCTTGGACCATGACAACATCGTCAGGGTGTTTGAGGTGCTGGGCCCCGCGGGACAGCGCCTTCCCCTTGGCCAGGCCGGTAAGGATCCATCCTTAAGTGCCATTTAATGGTCAGATTAATATTTGTGTTAAGGATTTCAAACTGAGCGGGTTAACTGATAAAATGCCCGAATCCGTTCACGTCGGGTATAGTCCAACTTGTGTGAAAATGCAAATACTGTGTGGGTCAGTAAATGCTGTTCACATATTGACTTAAATTTTTAAATTAATGACGAACGGTATAAAGGAAAAAGGGCATTTTAAATACTTTTCAAATACACGTCTGCTAAAATAACATTTTAACGTACTGGTAATTTAAACCCACTGTACAAAAAACACATCAAGATTGTCTTTGAATCCTTACTAACCACAGACCCTTGCAAATATAAGGGAGAGATTAAATCATGACCACAACCTCCAAACCTTTTCGGTCGCCTGTTGGGGGATGGAGTGTAGTCTTGATATGTCTCCAGATATTAAATAGGTGGCGTTATTGGTTTACTATTTTACATTATTTAAAGCTTATATATGAAATATAAAAAACAGCATGAACTGTCAGTTAGCACACACCACGTACTCCATCAGTCTGCGTTTTTTTTTCTCCTACTTAGGGAAATTTGTACGTCTCGTTTTACTAAAAATAACTGTTGGTGACATCCTCAGCTCATCTTGAGATGTAAATGGACCCTCGCTGACCCCTAGATGCATTGACATGCCGCTGTACAACAGCGCAAATAAAACATTGATGTTTTAAAATATGAAGCGTCCATAAGCCATTTTCATAAAATGATGGCTGTAAAAAATAATTGATGCTTTCTCCATACCTTGCCCGTACATGTACGTTTGTTGTCAAATTTGAATGACAAGCACTATTGTACGAGTCATGTTACAAAACATGCAAGGTGTGCGTGAACGGTTCACCGCAACGATTGTCTACGGATTCGCTTTTGATAGGTTTTCTGGTGATAATACATATTTAAAGGCATTACAATACATGTATTGGATTTTTCATGTATAGACTTAAGCAAGGAAAAATGGCACTGTATCTTGCACTTTAATTTGGTGCTCTGCAAAAAGACAGAGGTACTATTGTTGGTGGTGGCTTAACAGCAGTGGCATGACTTACACAGTATATGATCGATTAAACATCTGTAAATCGGCTGGCTGTGACACCCCTGAGTTAGGGACAGACTGATGCAGACTTCTTATATTCCAGTATTATCTATCCTGAGACTTTGCAAGGGGCATGTTTTTTAAAAGGCCACCCAACAAAACTAAAACCAGCTATTTGGAAAGTGGTAGAGACACAGGAGAATTTGTGGACCAAAAAGAAACCCTTAGCAATCCCTTAAAAAAGGCTTGGTTCCAGACAACATAACATTGCACTGAAGTAATATATTGGCGCTACTTATCAGGAGCCAGTGTTTTACGTGTATACACCTGTTCTCCTTTGAGGCTAGTTCCGATGACCTGCGGAGCATGTGTTCTGCATGCTGTACAGATTACAGAACATTTAGTACAGGATGTTATACCAAACCGAAATCCCAAGTGTGACGCCTATGTTTTCCCCAATTATAATGGTGTGGGCTGATTGTATTTCTCAAGGGCAGAATCTTCAGTATATGCCACCCACTGCTCTCTCTACATCTTTACCTTGTGAAGGGAGACGCCATGATTATTCATTCAGATCCATCTTGAACGGAATATACTTGCGTACGTCCTTGAAAACGTTGGAATGTTGACCTCGGTGTGGATGTAGTATTTGACCATTGGGGCAGGGCTAATTAAATTACTGGATACTCTGTATTAAGACTGCTTAAAGGTTCCCTGTGTGCTCATGTGTGCATAAAGGCATCAGCTTGTCGATGCTCGCGCACGATCAGTGAATACATTGTCCCAGCAGATCTTGGTGTGCTGAGAACGTGGGACCGAACATATTTTGCCCACATGAATGTGCTCTACTTGAGGCAGTGTGAATGCTGTTTTATATGCATGGTAGATACATCTGGCAATGCACGTTTGTCTTGGTTTGTAATGGATTTCCTGAGGAGGAGTGGATGGAGAACAATATTGGAAAAATGTCATTAAAAATTTAATTACAAAAATTTAAAATGAAAGGCATTATTCTTAATTGCTTTTTTAAACAAGGCAACATTGGATGTCATTCGTTTTTATTATAAAGTCTCTAAATGGCTGTAAAGTACATTTTTGATGATGTTTTCCATTTTGTTATATGCGTTCAGACTTTAATTGTAGCAATAAATACAGTATACAAGGTTTATACGAACATAGTTTTCCATGCCTCAATGTATGAGAATTGCACCCAAAGAGCTGCTCTTTTGAGACAACCACGTCACAATGTTTCGCCTCCCACGTTGTGTCCAACTTGCTTCCGCGCCTACGCTCCCTGTCTTCGATAATCTACACTGATCGGCGCGGTCAGATATGGTCAAATAACCTTCACGAATTCCACAGGAGGTGTGGTGATGCCCCTCATCCAGCAGCGGATTGACACGATCGACAACTGTATTGCATTATTAGTGCCATCTCCTCAAACTTGTTGGGAGATGAGGCTATTGCCTTTTTGTCTTGGTAACAGATGGTCCCCACTTGCACGCACAGCCCAGGGTCCCGTTTCTCTCGAGCCCGTTTCAAGGGATCCCCGTTGCGTTGGCGCGCGTGCAGGCATTGGCACTTCGGCGCTGGCGGAGCTGGAGTGTGTGTATATCGTGCAAGACTACCTGGAGACGGACCTTGCCCGCGTGCTGGAGCAAGGCAGCGCCCTGTCGGAGGAGCACGCGCGCCTCTTCATGTACCAGCTGCTCCGTGGACTCAAGTACATCCACTCGGCCAACGTGCTGCACCGCGACCTCAAGCCGGCCAACCTGTTCATCAACACCGAGGAGCTGCTGCTCAAGATCGGGGACTTTGGGCTGGCGCGCATCCTCGATCCACACTACTCGCACAAGGTAGCGACGCTGATAGTTTAGGACCCTCGGTGTCCGTAGCGCTCTTATATAACGCAAGGCTGCCGTATGTTAGGGAGTGTTTCACGAACAGTATGGGGGCAATGTTGCTATGTGTAATCGCAATAGAGTAATTTGTCGGTAATCTTTTTTAAATTGCATATATGCTATATTTTTAAACGGACAAAAAATCTCCCTTACAGCATTTCAGACTGTTGAGGCAAGTGCTGTTGTATAGTGAGCACCTATACAGTCTGGCGTGGCACCCAAGGGGGGTGGTGTAACCAGCATCGTGCTGGAAATCTTTGTTTCCCCAGTGCTGAATCAAGTACTCAGTTAATGCTAGGCTGACCTCAGGAAGGCCAGGACCAGTTCAGATATTTTCCAGCTGATGTTCGCCTTGGCCAGGAATCGAATTCTGGTCGCCGGATCTCTAGTGCATTGCGCTAACCACTCACCACACAAACACGTGCATGAAAAAATATACATACCTACACAAGAGCAATTTACAGTTGACCGCTAAAGGCACTGACACTTTTGTCACTACAAAAACCACAAGTGTAAAACGAACTAAAAATGTGTGCGCTGATTTACAGTGGCACATAAAATCACCTGCACAGGAAACGTGGCTTTTCATACGCATCGTGACATGCACCTTAGTGACTGGAAAGCCTGGTTTGTTAGCTTAGCCTTAGCGCATGCACCCGTAGGTTTCTACTTGTAACGTGCGCTCGTACTCACAAGTACATATATATCATAGACAGCCAAGTAGCTTGTGCGGGTAGAAAAATAGCAATAATGCACACTCATGCACTCAAATACCCTCCAAATAGCTATATGGTATGTTCAGGCAAATTCACTTATCAAGGATCTTTAAATGTCAACAAGTGATAAGACAGGTACGAGGCGGTGAGCACCACACCCAGTGCTAATGTTTGTGGAGACGACCTATGGTGCGGCCCAATACAAGTTCAGATACAATTATCCACGGCCTTAGATACAATTTCAAGTCACCATGCTCAGCGCAATGTGTTAACCCCTGTACCACTGTGCAATACACTTGCACATACAATAACATTGACCATGGCTCACAATATGTGCTACATGCCTCGGCCAAATACATCGTCACCTGCTGGAGGCACACACTGATGGCATCCTGCCAGTTTTTGAGATCTCCTATCATCCAGCCGGGCAGGCCACTAACACAATAAAATGAATGCTATTTAAAAATAATTCAAGAAAAGGGACATGGAGTGGAAATAGAAATTAGAATTGAATTTGGCTTTATTTTCTCTGGGAAAAAAATGCAGATGGTCAGTTGTGTCTGTTCTCAGCAGTGCTGTTTTACATTTTATGCATAAAGCCAGTGGTATAGCCTTTCACAATTAGCTTTTTCACCTTATGCTTTTACGTGCTATTTCCATGCTGATACAGTTTCCGTTACGAGGTTTTCCGTTGCTAGAAAATCTGGATACGTGATAGCGTGCAGGTACAGCTTGTTTTTCGTAGGTCTGTGCTGGGTGTTAAAGTTTCCTTGTACATTGTAATAGTTTAAATGAGCTACAGCTAAGGTGTGTCTGTGTGTCCTTCGTGGTATAGGTTTCACGCTTGATCCCGAGACACTAAGTGGTACTGAAAGGATAGTGTGTGGGTGTCGAATGCCTTGAGCCTCTTTGTTTTTAATTGAGTTGGGTCATAACTTTGCAAATGTTTGTTTTTACATTATTTAAAAGCACACAAACTGGACATTTCCATGTGAACTTCATTTTGGAATTTTCAAGTAAAGTAACAAACTGAATAGCTCCACTTTCATTTACATTTTATGCATGTTTGCTTAACCTGATGATTTTTGTCATATTCAGGTTAAAAACATCGCTCTTAGATTGAAGGATCATTACATTTATGTGTTTTTCTGTGTTTGTCCCAGGGCTACCTTTCAGAGGGGTTGGTGACCAAGTGGTATCGCTCACCACGCCTCCTCCTATCCCCAAACAACTACACTAAGGCCATTGACATGTGGGCCGCCGGATGTATATTTGCTGAGATGCTCTCAGGAAAGACCCTCTTTGCTGGTAAGTGGTTTTATAAGGGTGCACGTTAAGCCATGAGTGACTCCTGATAGTTTTTTGGAGTTAGATTGAAATGTCAGTGTATTAAACTATAATCAGTAAGGAAAAATATCTGATAATTTGTGTGCTTCCAAGTTACTGACCCGTGACATACTTTTCACCTCAAAGGCTGGTTTCAGTTGCAGCAGGGTGGGATTCAACACTGGGATTTTTCAGTAGCAGGGCGTTTGCATGCGACACCAAACCCATGCACTCTAACAATTGTTGGTTGTTTGTTCTCAGGGGCACACGAGCTGGAGCAGATGCAACTGATATTACAAACGATTCCTGTAATGCGCGACGAGGATCACCAGGAACTGCTCAACGTCATCCCGGTGTTTGTGGACAAGGAGCGCCGTGAGCCCCCAAAGCCACTCGCGTCACTGCTGCCCAATGTCAGCAAGGAGGGTGAGTTTCAGTCCAAGGTGGCCTCAAAGATCAGAGGGCCTCTCTCTCTGGCAGTGGAGTCAACTGTGGAGATTCTGAAACTGTCCTAAGCGTAAATGATGCGAATTTCAGTGGAGAACCCTTGAATAATGTTTAGCATAGTTTGTATGGTTCTCATTAGTACCAGTTCAGATTAGTCGCTACTCGTCTGCAGGTTCATAACGCATTGTACTAGCCACTGTGCAACGACTCATTCCGCCCAATAGTCATACTATGGAACATTGACGTACCACCACAGAGAGCTATCGCGCCTCTGAGTCGTTCTCTCGTCGAATGAATACCTTCGACAATGAATGAATATGTGCGCGTTATAAATGTAAAATTATTATTATATCCCACGTATTTAATTCACGGCTTTTTGCAGTGCAATAAAAAAATGACCTTTTTCTCAGAGGCAATTCTCAAGTTCACAGTGTACCATTGGCTGCATTTCACGGCACCATATAATTGGATTGGTTGATCACCTTCCACACTTATCAGAACTTGCCATCTCAATGACGTTTGAATGTTTCCACAGTTACATAAGTGTGTGCAATGATACATGGTGTAGCGATAATGAAGTGATATGTCCTCTAAACGAGTCCAAAAGGTTATTTTGGTCAAGTGGAAGCCTTGCACTATTGGTGAACCCAATTTATATGTTTTGTGCCTTCTGTATGTGTTGTAAAAAAAAATGTGCACACATGGCAAAATTATTGGTTTGTTGACCTACCATAATGCTGTTGCACTTTTATTTCTCAAACATTGCTATCTTACGTTTTGGGCTGTTCATCCACAGTCCAAGGTACAGCACTAATGCTTGTTTAATCTTAGGTTTTACAGCTCACAATCTAAGAACAGCTTTTTTTGTCAAATCGCTGCTATCTTTGTAACATAGGACATCAGGATTGTAAATAAAACATCACTGCAGGTGTTGTAACTCTTTGGCAGAGAAGCACTTGCACATCTTCAAATAAATACCTTTAAAGATGTACCCGCGTTATATACAGCTCTGAACCATTATGGTTTCTTAGAAGAGTCCTGGCACATATGACTACCAGAAACACCAGGACGTAGCTTCTGCATTGGTAGGTGTCTATATACAGCATTCCACGGTGATGTCTACCATTAATTTTAGCACCTCTTCTTGTCACATTCCCATTGTTGTCACTGTTAAAAGCAACAGTGAGAAGATTGTAAAGTTAAATAATTTCCGTTGCAGTGTTAGCAGCTACATATTTAACTCCTTTGTGTCGTTTTATGCGTAGCTTTGGAGTTCCTTCAGCAAATCCTCACCTTCAACCCGATGGACCGCCTGACGGCTGAGCAGGCACTGGCCCACCCTTACATGAGCCTGTATGCCTTCCCGCAAGACGAGCCCGTGGCACGCCAGCCCTTCCACATTGAGGACGAGATCGACGATGCACTGCTGACGGACGAAAGCCACAGCCAGCAGGCGCAGTGGAGCCGGTACGTTTCTCAAACCAAATTCGTGTTTATTTGGTTCTTAGCAGTTATAAACGCTGCTTTTGCAGGGTGGCGCAGTGGTAACATCCACGCCTCACAGAAAAAATGGTCTTGCCTGAGGCGGTTAGATTCCCGCCTTGGGCGCCATTCTGTGTGGCGTTTGTGTGTTCTTCCCCCGTTCTGCGTGGGTTTCCTCCGGTTTCCTCCCACAACGTAAAAAAAACACTCATTAATTAGTTGGCCGATATCATAATGTATAGGAAGCAGTGTGTGGCAATATGGCGCCGGCAAACCGCCTGGCTGCCTCCTCCGCTTCTCTGAGCTTTCCTCGCGCCTCTGAGTCGTTCTTTCGTCGAATCAATGCATTTGACATTGAATGAATATGTGCGCGTTATAAATGTTAAATTATTATTATTATTGTAGCAACAAACTTATTAAATCCCATTGTAGTACGATGACCAGCAAGTGTTAAACTGTACACGTTCTTAAGCATTTTAAACGGGATTGTTTCCGCCCCCCCCACCTGCCCACTTCGCTCTAACAGCTACCCGGACAGCACCGACACAGATTGGTACCTGTACAGCCACGGAGAGCTGGACGTTGCCCAGAAGGACCCTCGCGCGATGGCCTCCAGCTCCTCAGAGGAGGACGGAGTGCAGCTGGACCCGCGCAAGTTCTCCAAAGGCGAGCACGGCAAGTTCAAGGACGCGAGGGGGGGCGCCTCGACGGCGGCGAACGTCTTGTCCTACTCGTCGTCCTCGTCGTCGCTCGACCAGCTGTGGTCCACCAGCGAGGAGACGCACGACGACCACCACCACCACCACCACCACCACGAGAACAAGTTCTGCGAGTCGGAGTGCGGCCACTCGTGCGGCTACAAGGCGGGCTCGCCGTACCGCCCCGGCAGCGTGGTGCTCAGGGAGAAGGAGGTGCACCACTACTACGAGCCCAAGCTCATCCTGGACCTGTCCAATTGGAAAGAGCAGATCCGCGTGCGGCCCCCGCGGGAGAAGAAGCGGGCGGGAGGCGGCAAGAGCGGCAAGCCCAACAAGTGCGAGCGCAACGGGGCGGTCAAGGCGCGGTTGGCCCAGGAGGGTAAGGACGAGTCCAAGTCGAAAAAGGGTTTCGACCTAGACGCGTTCTTCGCCGACACGATCCGCCTGAGCAGCAGGCGGTTCGACGATCCCGCGGAAAATTCCTACGAGAGCGCGCTGCCCTCGGGCGATGCCTCCGGTGTCTCTGGCGCGAATGCTGTTTGGAAGGAATGTCAGAACCCGTCCGTGAAGCCGGAGCCAGGTGAGTTTGAGCGACATACTTTGAGAAACTTAGATTCTTGTCCGGATTCTGGCTTGACCGCAAACGGCCAACAGGCAGAGGTGGCAGCTGAGTGTAAGCACTTGAACACAGTTCGTTTCGTAGACAACTTCCCCCCTAGTGTTGAATCTGAGCCAATTAGAGATGGGAAAAAGGAGGAGGTAAAGGCATTGCCCTCGTGTTTAGAAAAGTTAACTGGTAAAACCCCTGAGGAAGCTTCAGTCGTCATCAAGGTGGAAGAAAAGATGGATGTGGAGGTAGAGTCTAAGCACAAGTGTTTGACCAAGCTTTTAAATGTTGATTCGGAAGCTGTTCAGGAAACGAGAAATGGGGAGAGTCTGGAATATTCTCAATGTTTGGATGTAATTGTATGTAGAAAAGAAAAAAGATGCCCAAAAAAGTCTTGTATGAAAAAAGGCCCCAAAAAAGAGGCTTCCCTGAAACCTGGCCTGGATGCTGTCAAATTTGCCATTTCAGGTATTGAGGCTGAGCCTGAGAAATATGAAAAATTTAGGGAGACATTTGAAGAATGTCCATTGTTTTTAGACACAATTCTGAAAAAAACTTCAGACACAAAACTTGAAAATCATCAAAATGTTTTGGATTGGGATGATAAAGTTGACAGTTTCCAGGCAACCCCATCCAAGGAGCAGTTAGTTGAAGAAACTAGGCATGTACCTTTTCTTGAAGGCCTCATGAACGTATCATCTGATGAACCTATTCGAGTAAGCACAGAACCTGAAGGAAATAACTTCTGTAGCTGCCTAGAAAAGATATGCAAGACTCCAATATCTCAAAAGTGCTCAATTACAGATGATCTCTTGGAAATTGTGGCTGATGTTGTATATGAGCCCTTCCTGACCAGCTTTTCCGATGCAGATTCCGTTCCTTTAATCGAGGAACGAATGCTAGTTAACGAATGCTCAAGCTGCCTTGAAAAGTTAATGTGCCGCCAACCTGACACAGAAGAAGACCTCTGTGAACCTCCACTTGAAGATAAGCCTGAGATTCAGCAGTCAGTGGTCCACAGTTTAAGTTTACAAAAGGAGACCGATTTGGTTAAAGTGACCAACGATGTAATAAAGGTAACCATCTCAGAAGGGCAGGGAACTATTCTCCGCAGCGAGGCCACAAAACCGGAGGTGGTCGTGGTCCAAACGCCTCTGGGAAATGACGCAGGGGAACAGATTCAGACAGGAGAGGGTGGTGGTGGTGGAGCAAAGAGTGTACCAGGTAGTGGCGTCCCTCTGATTACCGTGGCGAGTCAGGATATGAGACAGGTGGCTCCACTCAAGTGTCAGGCGCAGGCGCAGGTGCAGGCCGGGGGAGGCCTTGCCCCGCTCAACGTGATGGCACTGCCAGAGTCCACCATACCTCATGTGAAAAACCGCAAGGCAGCCAATACGGTTAGCTGCTACTGAGGCGTCATATCCACACAGCCTTAATTTATACTAACATTTCACCAGCATTAATTCATAGCTTCAAAATGTACATTTTAAATATTGGTTTGAGGTCACTTACCCCTGCAGTGCGTGCTTTGGTACACGTCAGCGGTGCACGTTTTCTGGAGGCAGTGAGAGTTGACGGTGTTGCTCATCAGCTGTGTTGCCGGCTCGGGTGTAACATCTGCCAGTTGAAGTGATGCAGCCTGTGTTGTTAATCTGATTGGATTGGGTGCCAGAAAGGAGCTGCTCTTTTTGCCTGGCCCGATTTGAAATGGTGGAAGCCAAATTTATTTCGTTGGTTTAATTGTAATGGTTGCTAAAATTTACGCATTTAAAGTAAACTATTAGGAAAGCAATACATAATACAATATTTTAAAATGTGAGTTTGAAATTGCAATTAAAAGTTAAATTTGAGATGTGACTGTGTC
>JAZEWU010000009.1:9485127-9516679 GCA_036362915.1 Geotria australis
TTCCTGCCTAATTTTGGTTTTCAAATTGTTTTCCTAGACTCTGTGAAGTATTGCTCATAACTATGAATCTAAATAAAGAATAATTCTGATAACTGCAACAGGTTCCCTGTATCTTTAAAGTGTTTGCATCTTGATAGAGCTACAGCAAGTGTTGTATGATGAGTAGTATACCATCAGTGCATGCAAGCAACTCCAGTGTTTTGTACATATGTTAGATCTTTTTGTTTTTTATTTCGCAGCACATATGAAGATCTCTAGTCTTTGTCCTTATTTGACGTATTCTTAAAACAACTAAACAAGACTTGTAGTTTGTGTGCTTTGTTAAATTATAGGCAAACTGGATTAGAAAAAAATCTGAAATTAGATGTTTGGAAACCTTAATTATTTTCAAGAACTTTATCGTCTTATGCAATTAAGGAATAAGCATGTCCTTGTTTTGTTAATAATTTTTAATAATGTATTTTTTTTTATCTAAAGGTCTCAATGCTGCATACTTCTAATGCTGTTTGGATTGATGTACTTGGAATCAAACTGAATTACTTTTAAGGCTTGTGTTAAGAACAGTTAAATAAAAAATAACAATAACATTTTTGGTGAGTGGTTTGTCTGCAGCTGGCTTACAGCATGTTGTCGTGTTTTTCTTGCACCACCACAGCAGTCCTGTTTAAGTCAAAGTTATTCAAACACGTTGGTATGTAAATACAGTACAAGTGTTGGGAGGAGTAGTGGCAGAGTGGTTGGCGCACTGCAACTGAAACGGGTGATCTCAGTTCATTTTCCAGCCACAAAGAATGTTGGTCAGGGATAACTGAACAATCCTGAGCACCCCACCGCCGATAGTGTGGAGGCCTTCATTCTACAGTGGTTTGAATAAGGACTATAAAAACAAACACATCACACATTTAGTGTAAACCACATTGAACCCTTACCATAAAACAATGGACGATTACACATGCACGGTACTGCAGATTATAGTGAAAACCCTGGCACCTCGCTGCACTAAGCTCACTTACCTGGTCACATTCCTGGTGATTCCGCATTGATTTAATCAAGGTAACTTTACACATGTAAATAAATATTGCTTGGCATTTATGAAAAATAGCATCCTGTAAAAAAAAGGAGCAATGGGCATAGCATTAGATATACATGGCTGCCTTGTTCCCACTTTGTGGCGGCTCAAAGGATGAGTTGAAAGTGGCAACTAATATCACCCGTCTTATCCCTGACGTCTGGATTGAGAGATGCACACGACAGTTCACTCTGTCCACTTCCCATGTACATACACAGGTGGTAACAGGCACCACACTTCAATCTCAGTCTGCGAATAAGAAGGCCTAATCAGCTTGAATGCACACAATCTTGTCAAATCTCAATATAGGCAGGGTTGCTCTTGATCGATGCTACGATTCGTGACCATGCATGACACTTTTGTCAGTTGGCTGGGGGACTATTTCCCACGTCCATGCATCCCACCTTCAACCTGCTTTAACCAGCGTAACGTAAGGTCAAACAACCCGCGTGTCATGTGGAAGTCTCATCCAACAGTCAACTGACAAGAGTTGTACAGCAGTTGTTCACAAACGTGGCTTGAGATGTTTTTTTGGTGCTCTTCACTTTTAACGTGACCTGACTACTGGGCGCTGAATTTATCCTATTATCCCCGATTATCTGCGGATAAGAGTTTTAGCACAGAGCAGAACATTCGTGTTCGGCCAGAAACGATTTACAACGTGTCAGGCATTCGCACGATGTACACTTAATGACCTTTAATGGTTGTTGATGATGATGATGGTCGTTAGCGTCATTCCTGCGACTTTCGTTGCCTTCACTGATGAATGATCGTAACGTTGACAAAGGAAACAGATGGCTGCTGCCGCTGCCATTACCTTTCCCATGTCACTGCCTCATTTGCCAATGCTGATGGATGATGCTGATGGATGATGAATGTAATGCATATGATGACAGTGATGATGATGACTTTGAGGCTAATAGGTGATAATTGTGTCAAATCCATTGCCCCTGACTAGTGTATTTTAAACACTGCCATCTCCTGCGCCTGTGATGTCGCCCCACAGCAGACTACAACATGTTGTATGCACAGTAGTTTTACCAAGCTCGAACAGGCTCCAACTTGCTTAGCTTCGAGGATCTGATGAGATTCGGTGACCTCAAATTAAAGGTTTGTTCTTTAAACTTAAGACCTAATTTGTTATCGGCATATTAAGTTGATCCTCAGAGCGTGGCAATTCCATAAGGATTTTACCCTGAACACGTGTGGTCGTTAATCAGGGTATGTACCTTCATTGCCAGTTGAGAGCGGTGTGGAAATGTGTGGAGTGGGGTTTCGACAAGAGACGCAGTATAAATGTGATTTATTATCAAATATTATATATATAGATTTTTAGTAATGAGGTCATATATACCCATATAATCTTACATGTGTATGTGAACAAAACAGAAAAAAAACAAGACAACATCATTTTTAAAACTTTAAATTCCAAAACCAATAGGTAACATTGATTTACAAAACAAAATCGAATCGAATATTCAGAAATAAATTTCAACATGTGTTTGCAGTAAAACATTCGTTTGTAATCATTCTCTTTAATGTCCGAAAGTAAAGTACATTACTGTATTCTTAATGCATTTCCTGCATGAGCATATCCACGTATCCACCTGCAGATAGACGTCGGTCATTACAGCTGTTAAACACGTGCCAGTTTCGCTCCCGCATATAACACGGAATCAATCTCTCGTGTACGGCGCTACCAATGCGCAGTAATAAATACAACAATTTACAACGATCCTGAATAAATATTCCATCTGTGGGACAAACCATTTTTGAAATGAGCTTTAACAATGGGCAACACATTCCAGTGAAGGCTAATGTTAAGCGTGAGCAACGCCAGAAGCACACTCAATACCACATGGCATCAGATCGTGAACTATTTTAGGATCTTGAGAAGAAAGAAAAGTACTAAAGGGAAATAAAGGACAAAATCTAGCGTCTAAACATTACGATTATAGTATTTCATCTTTAAGGTTGGAATAAGAAAAAAGGACCAGGGTTCTCAATGTGCTGAAAATGGCAAGCACCCCTCCCAACCATGTCACACAGTCACAGAGCCCCGTAACGCTGAATCTTCAAACTCACACATTGTGAAACAATAAAATAATTACATTGTAATTATTCTCTTCGGGATCAATGGAATGTTGAAATAATTGAGCAAACGATAAACCTAAATTCTTCCTAAAATCTTACGAGGACATCCATCCATCCATGATCAGAAAACCCCTTAATCCTATACAGGGTCGCAATTGGTGTTGGCTGGTGGCCCACGTTGAGCAGTAGCTGCTACTTCCTCTTAGTGTTTGTGGGTGCCACCAGTCTGCTCATCTCCCGGTTGGTACAGCGCTGCTGAATCAGCGGTCCCACAACCCCACACGACCAGTGCCTCTGAGCCAATATTTTCAGTCCCTACTACGCGTGCTGTTAGCCAACATACCACGTGGCTTTCGGAAGATGAGAAAAGTTAACATCAATGTCTAACGGTGTGTGTGAAGGCGGTACAATGCACTTGGTATTCTACACGTAACACATAGGCAAAATGGAAGTACGGCAAACGAAATGCTTATTGTTTCTCCAGAAATTTACTGTAGTAATCTTAACACAAAACAACTGAGTCCTTAATAGGATTGTAATCTTGATTAAAACTTCAATCTCCAATCCTATCTGGAGAGTTTCAGAACTAGTCTGATTCTGTGATGTCTGTACAAGGCTTTGGGATGGACCCATGGGGTATAATTGGGGAACAAGTCAACATATGTTAAAAGTAAATAATCACAACTCGCGCTACGATATGCACACATTCAGTACTGTGGCCAAACATAATGCTGCATCAATTTGAGATTGACGTCAGTACGGTCAGGGACTGGCTTCTCACTGACGCAGTGTAATTACTGCTGGACAGAGACGAGACATGCAGACACAACCGCTTGTCCAAACAAGTCAACTCGTCCGGATTGATCATGTTTCCATCCTTGGTAATTTATGAACGCTTGATATGGAATAACAAGATTGTGAAATTGATATTGAGTCTGCACAGCGAGTCAAGGTCATTTTTAATTCAATATGAAAATGACTGAGCTGCAGTAAAGGTGGCAGTGGGAACACAGTTGTTTCAGTAACCATCCCCAACTCCTCTCCAAACACAACTTGTGAAACTGCCCTGCTTGAATATCTCAAGTACGCGACTGATAAAAACAAGAAGTCAAACCCAGCAATACAAGGCGACAGAACAACGGCTTGCTGCGAGACACTTGACCGTGGTCATGAAAGTCACAAAAATACGATGACACCCGTTTAAAATTCATGAACATTCAGACATCCTTCTTAACAACCAAGATGCACCCGGTGTGAGAGACGGGATTAGGCCAGAAAGGGTGGAAATTAGCTTCCGTAAAAAAAAGACAAAACCGAGGTGGAATTTATACAATAAGGGTATTTGTTTATTCTCTGCATAATGATATGTAATCTCCCATTGATGATTTGTCCATTTTTAATAAGCTTGTGTTTTCTTCTGCTCGATTTCCCAGTGCAGCATTGGAATGTAATAAGTGTTTAGCCGAACAGAAACATGTGATTAACTGTTCCACTCTGGGTTTGCATTGTGGCCATGAGACTTCCCTTGCTAAAACTACATCGAGTCCCAGCCTCTTTGGAATAATTGGGCTGTAATAGTTTACAATTTGCCATTTCCTAAACGACAAATTAAAAACCCCGCGGCCTCAAGACTAAACAGAACGTTTCAATGACACAGCATCCATCCTGTGGACGGCAAATCTCCGTAGCGTGCGTACCCTACGCTCTGACGTGCCAGCGCCGCAACGCATTCAGCATTTCTAAATAAGTCAACGGGAACTCTAGAGCCAACATCAATAAGTGAACGCTGTGCAGAAACATCTTCAGTCCTCGCTTGGATTAGCACACAACAGGCACATGAGCTTTTGATTACGGTTTGGGGAGGGTTACTTTAACGAGATACAACATTCGCTTTTGATATTTTTGACACCGAGCTGCACGTCAACGTGAAATGCACCAAACGTTCCTCCTGCCACGTCTTTGCATCACTAATGAACTCAATAGGCTGTGCTAGGCTGTATTCACACGGTAACAGCATTCTCTATCCACTGCCGCACAAAGCCTTTTCCTTGCACGCGCAACCCACGTCTTCCAGTGCCACGGGTTTGTGTGCTAAGCTCAGTAACTGCACGGAGTGAACCATTAAACCATACTAACTCCTTACAAAAAAAATAACAATACGTGTAGATCTATGTAAATACTCCGGAAAGCCATAACTGGTCTCAAGCTTTTTGCATACGACGATTTAACCCGTTCCCTCTTAAGACTGTTGACAGAAAGAAACAGACGTACCTGGAGAAAACCGACAACCAAGGAGATAACACTGCAGTACAACCAATTGTGATCCATCACCCTTTCGACGGTCCCACACCGAATCCATAGCCGCGTGATCCACCAACCCGACCTCCCTATTCCTGGATGAACAGGAGCACAGAGCCACACTCGCACAACACGGTAGGTGATGACCACAACCACTCCATGAGCACAGCGTGTTGTGGGGGCACGCAGCGTTATTAACTTTGGTGACGAGCACCGCCCGTATCCATGATGAAGTCTTGTTTCAACGACACCAGACGTCGGGGCAATCCCGACAACAGCGTGGGTATTGCATTACTGTACAATAACAATAATTAGGTGTCGCGTGTCACCACCGACGTCACGCGGATTGCGCAGTGCCGCTCCACACGCGCGGCTCACTACAACGCCGGTGACGGCATTCTTCTCGGTGGCACAAGAGGCTGTTTACTGAACGGCCTGGCTGTTGGCATCATGTTCACGAGTCACGACTGGTCTGCTGCCTGCTAAGAGGTTAGGCCATGACAAAGTGCGCATTTATGTTCTATCTTGGCAACTACAGTTTTTTTTTCTGAAATGTTTCTTAAACACATGTTTTCCCTTTAAAATAATCAAATAGGCACAACGTATAGGTATATTGATAAAACAAATGTTCTTGTTATAATTACACCAGGGCAAATAAACCCGTTTAATTTCTTTCATGCGTGATGCCGAGATCAGGGGCCACTATGCGCGAAGTCAAACGAGACAAATTCGGCCAACTGGAATTTGATTCCCGCTCAACATCAGTGACGCATATCAGAACCAGGTTTGGGGGCTTCCCCAAGTCTACTCGGTCTTAAAAGAGTACCTCTGGTGCAAACGTGTAAACATCAGCACTGGGGAGACGATGATGGCAAGGCGTGGTGCTGCCCACTCACCCTCACTTGCGCCGTCTGGGCCCTCATCACCCCCTCACTGCGAAAGAAACATCACCCCCTCACAAAGAAACATCACCTCCTCACGAAAGTGTTTAAGAAACATCGCCCCCTCATGAAATTGTTTAACATCACCCCCTCACTGCAAAAAACTTGGCAGGACCCGCCTGAAAGAAACCCCCCCATGGATTCGGGCATTGACGCAAGAAAACTGGGCTAAACCCATGGCCACAGGGCAAGTTGAGAGCGAGGCGGTACCCACGACGGTGACTGGAGGAGAGGGACTTGCCCCCGATGCCACAAGGCTTTGGTTCGGGCACGATTGCCAAATGTGGATTTGGGAAGGGAAAAAAAAACGACGTGTAATAAATTAATGAATACAATTTAAGCCATCCATTACCGAGGACAGGAAACAGGTGACCGAGCTAACGCTGGGACGAGGCCATACGCACGTAAACGCTGCCGGTGCCGCGACCGCCGCCGCAGAGCTCGGAACGCAGCCGCGCGTGAGAACAACACACCCTGCGGGCACGGATAATAAGAACACGCTCGCGCTGCCAGGACCGCCCCGAGTAAAAACATTTTCACCGAGGCAAGGAATGTAAACTGCCGTTTAGAAAGAAAAAAAAAGTTTCGATCAACTAAACGGCATTTTCTTATTATTACCGCAACTAATGCACGTGGGGTTTTCCTTGAACCGATGTTGGGTGGATTGAGTGGTCGGCGCGTTTTGAGTATTTACTGGTTTTAGGTCCCGCTGCGGTTACGCGACAGTGTTTTTAGAACACGAAACACGGCGCATGCTGATGCGAGCGCAACGTTTCCGAAACGGCGTTCTCAAGAGCCAGGCCATTAATGATTTACCGACACAGCGAAAGTCCTGGAATTACCCACAACCGTTACTATTGTCAATTCCCAAACGCTTACTGCGGAATTTATGACCCTCGATGATGAACAGGAGCCGCCAGGTACGGATCGCGGTGAGGTCACGCTTGACGTACGGACGAAGCCAATGACGGAGACGCCGAGCCGCGTGCATCGCAGGTTAAATATAGCGGCTCGATCAATACGTGGCCGCTGGTGGAGACGGGACGCACTGTAGCCGGGAACACACCTGGGTCGTGTTCTGGAGACGAGAGGAACCCTAACGGGTCCAGGGGGTGAAGTACGGATGATACTGTGTGCCGGCAACACAGCTACGAGCCCAAAAATCCCAGCTCTTGCTACGGCTGATTGCACGAATGCCGTACCAGCACGACGCCTCATTACGATTTCCTTCGGCGGGTTTTGTTCTTAATGGCACCGTAACGACGCTGCTAACTAAATTACTAAACGGGAGAAACGACAACTCAGCGAGACGCTGCACGAGCGCGCAACATTATGGCTTACGACCGCGCACGGCGATGCAATCGACACACTAAACAGAGACGTTCCGCACAAATAATACAAAAAAGTGTTTTTTTGATATGTTTTAACCTTGCCTATAAAGCCCTTGTTGGGCAATTGGCCAGACCCAGATTTACAGTGACTAACCTCTTATGTCACCTACAAACTGTGAAAGCATGGGGAATGTAGTACAGTACATAACTTTAGGAGATTGAGATACAACAGCTAGAAGCGGATCGTGTTTTGCTTTATTTCCTGATGGGAGTTAGGCAGGTTGAAGAAAGTATCTGTCAGGGCATCGGAGCGGTGGTCTACATGTGTGTGTGTTACTAGTCTGTGTACATGTACACTGGCTCCCTAAGTGTCACTGCCACCCTTCACTGTTGAATTAGCAAGTCCCGGCCAACGTGACATATGAGGGCCATCGTCACCACCAACAACTCGGGGCATCTCACACGGTTTACATCTACAGAGTCCTATTAGTAAGAACCCAGTGGCGTAGCTACTGCAATGGGAATCACGGGTCGGAGAGGCCTATGGGCTTTGAAGAAGATGGGTAAGCTGGACAAGAGACGAGAGGGGGGAAATTTCATTCCTTGCACCGCGGCCTTTACCAACCGCGGTACAACCCGTGCAGGTGCCTCCCTGTGGAGCCTTGAAGCGCTGCTAGGAATCGGCTCGCGAGCTGCGCTTGTCGCCGGCAATGTTCATGCTGCCGGACGATGCCGACCGTTTAAAAAACAATGACAAATAAAACGAGAGAGAAGAGAAGGCGGCCGTGCGTGGAAGCGAACAGGAGGAGGAGGAGGAGGTTTTAGACGCGGTTGAGGAAGTTGAGGCTCAGGGCGCCGGGGATCTGGATCGAGTCGAGCCCCAGGGCGGACGGGTTGAAGGGGAACGTCACGGGGAACATGCGCTTGGCGTCCATGAGCAGCTGCGTGGAGTTGGGTCGCTCCTTCAGCTGGCCCTGCGTGGGTAAGGGCACGCGCACGATAAGAGGGGCGCCCGGGGTACGGGGCGGTGCGGCTTACGCTATACCCGTCTTCACGAGCACTGGGCGGCCGAGTGAATTATGGTCAGGTAACCTGGATGCTGTAGGGAGGACCTCATCCAGCAGTGGATTGACAAAAGCTGGACATTTACACACAGAGGCTGAATGATTTAGTGGTTTTTTTTTTAAAGGGCAAGAATGTAACGTGTTAAGCAAATATAACGGTTTAAAGTACATTGCCAAGCCACTGATAAACGACTCAACATACTGTGGCGATCAAGGAGATTGTTTGGCTATTCTTGACCACACTGGTCAGTGAGGGGTGGCGAAGGGAGAGCCAAGGACAGGATTGATGTGTTACTCGCTACTGACGTTTTGCTGTGGCCAGGAATCAAACTCAGGTCACCCGGTTCATAGCACACTGCACTAACTATTGCGCCAGCACTCCACCCTGTAATCAGTTCTTCTTCTTTCAAACAATGTGTGAGCGCTCTACACCAAGGTCAAGTGTAATCAGCGAATGGGACATTACTGATTGACACGAGATCCGATATACAATGCTTGCAGTTTATGACGTGGATTTATTTATTGATTCTGTACGATAGGACGAGTAAAATAAAAATAAACACTTTTTTGTTGCGGTTGATTGCCGCCTGGCCTGAAATCGGTCCATGCTAAGGGAACAGACAGCTTGATTATTGCCATGTCCAGGAAATATTATAGTCCATGGGCAAGAGTGGAACCTGGTACCACGCAAGGTAGCAACACATTAGTTACATGGCAAATAAGGCAGCATTATTTGACAACCTCACTCACGTCAAATGGTTGTCACAAAGGTCACCGCTATTGGCCACATAAGTACATTAGAAGCACGACAAGCTCTCTCACGTGGTATCCACAGGTGGAACACGTGGTTTGAGCTCGACCTTGCCCTGCGGCTTCCCACACTGCTCACCAATACCCACGTGAGGTCAACGCCTGGCGATGGAAGACTCTCAAACAAGCGATTGGTGCAGGTGAGTTAGAACACGTGGGCTTGTGGTTGATAAGCCCGTAGCTAACACGCGCTCCATGCGCCCGCTCCTCCGCACGGTCGGATCTCCCAGCAAAACAGAGGCACTCTTAGCGGATCTGCCTGCCAGCTTGTAACACTCGACAGCCTGGCTTTAATCTAAGGAGCAAGCCAGTGCTCCAAACCAGGCTGCTCAGCGGTGCTAATTAGTTTCCCCAATAAGCACATTACGAGCCGCCGCGATAGCAGGGTGACCGCGACTGAACCGCGCGACCCACATGCGAACGCGGTTACACAACGGCTCCGGCTGGCTCCCAGGAAGCCGAGCGGAGAGGACCGGCGCCGCGCCGTACCTGGATGATGCGAATGAACGAGACGGTCACGCGCTCCTCAAACTCGTTCACGGGCGTGTACAGGTTCAGGATCTTCGTGATCTGAACACGACGGCAAGAAACACAATCGATTAATGAGCACTTCGATACTCGTTAACGCACCATTAGTGGTATAGGGTGTCGGGTGGAGGCGGGTTTGTGACACTTATTTTTTTACGTGATCCAACCCATAAAAAGTGATATATTATGAATAACATTGGTCACGAAAGCCTTCATGTGAAAATTGGTACACTGAAATCTCGGTTTAACGGACTAATAGGGGAGAAATGGTTTCCAAAAGTCCGTTAAATCCAGATGTTTATATGACAGTTTTATAAACAGAGTAATGACCCTATCTTATAACAACTTATATTTTCACGAGCAGTAAAACACTAAAGTAAAACATTATTTCCAAAGCAGACCGCTGTCTCGGAAGTAGCGGACAGCGCACGTTGCTTCCGAAATCCAGTTGAATCGTCCCTTAATTCGAGGTTTTACTGTACAGTACTTCATCACGCGGCTGGGCAGGGGTGGGGGGCTCTAGGGGCTTGGGCTCTGCCCCACCAGGTGTCCCTTAGGCCCCACCCAAGCCCGCTCTTCTTCACGCCTCCGTTGACTCAGTCTATGGCTGAATACCTGGTGCAAAGCCTACACGCTCGACAACTCTTGACAAAGAGCTACACAGCTCAACGATTCCTTCCGGAGCTTGAATAAAGACTTACTGAACTTGCGCGGGAGTGCGTGCGCGGGAGTGCGTGCGCGGGAGTGCGTGCGCGGGAGCGCGTGCGCGGGAGCGCGGGCGCGGGAGCGCGTGCGCGCGGGCGCGGGAGCGCGTGCGTACCTGCGCAGGCGTGAGCGCTGTGCAGATGGAGCAGATGGCCTCGGCGTCCTGCTCCGTCTTCTTGTTCACCTGTAGGACCTGTGCCGCCTCGATGAGAGGCAGCAGAGTCTCCTTGGCGCCGCTGTCCTGCAGCGTGCGGTCGCGCAGCCACTCCTCCAGCTGGCTCACGTTGTACCTGCGAGCGGTCGAGGCGGGTCGGCGTGTATGTGAGGTGCACGGTAATTATAGCGCGGTGGAAACATCTGCTCCATCCATCCATCTTCTAAACCGCTTGTCATGGTGAGGGTCGCGGTGCTAGCAGTCCAAGGAGAGTGGACCAGACATCCCTTTCCTCAGCAACAGATTTCAGTTCTTCCTGGGGGATTCCCAGGTGTTTCCCACGCCAGCCTGGGAATGCCTGCATCTGTTGCCTCACAGAGAAAACGGTCTTGCCCGACGTGGTTTGATTCCTGCCTTGGGCGCCTTTATGTGTGGAGTTTCTGTGTTCTCCCCCTGTTCTGAGTGGGGTTTTCCTCAGGGGTCTCCGGTTTCCTCCTACAACTTAAAAAAAACACTCATGAATTCGTTGGCCGATAACATCATAATATATAGGAAGCAGTGTGTGGCAAAATGTTGGCGCTGGCAAACCGCCTGGCTGCCTGTTATTGGTCACAGTGTGAGAGTTTTATTTTCCTATGGGAGGAAACCGGAGTGACCGGTAAGAACCCATGCGGAAACACAACAGAACACACCGACGTCACACAGAAAGGCCTCGAGCTGAAAGTCAAACCCAGGGCCTTCTTGCCGTGAGCTTTCCCGTTGCGCCACCATACCACCCAATGTCGCTTTAAAGAAGGTTGTGCTTAGCAGAAGTTTGTACAATACCAGTTTCTTTTCTTCCCACCCAGTTAATTTGGCATTTTTCCGACATTCGGAAAAATGTAGAAGGACAAGCAACACGAGGCACTGATAGGGCAAGGAGGAGTGTCAAATTGACCTGAAAACAAATGTTGTCAATATCACACAAGCCATTATTATTATTAATGTTTGTGCGTGATGTGCCTCACTGGAAGACATCAGCTCTCAGAGTCCATTTGCTTTAATATTAAACTTGGTACAGCACGCCCACTACTGTGTTGTCAGACTCTTGAGTCATTACAAACTGAGATGGGATTTTTCCCCAATTGCCAGGAACAAGTTCTACTGCACTGAGTCATTTGGTCTGAGGTTAGGTGTGACCTCACCCCAAAAACAGCTCATATATATGTAATGTGGCAGTTGGGGTGTCATTCCACATTCTTCGAGTATTCATATTGGCTGGTCGTGTCACAAGACAACTCTGCGGAGGATTTCGCCAATCAGCTTGTACGCTGTTCTCTCCCCTTGGAGCTGATTGCATCGCCATCTAGCAATGCTTGCGAGAAACACAACATTGGGCTAAATATAGAAATAGAGATATACAGAGATACATAGAGATACGCAGGGACTTGAGTCATCTTGTGGTCAGCACAGATGTGGCACATGTGGCATAGGTGGCCACAGGCTCCCATAGACACCAGTTAACATAACTATAGATTGGTAACTTGGAAATTGCATGACACTTATTCCATTCAGAGCGAATTGATAAAGAGATAAGGCAGAGCTTATGAGAAACGTAGTGAGATTTTAACGTCGGGGCTAATACGCATGTCTGTATGAACTGGAGAACCCTTAGAAAACCCATGCAGAATAGGGGAAGAAAACACAAACTCAAAGCACCCGAGTCGGGAATCGAACCCAGATATTTCTTGCTGTGAGGCACGCATGTCACCACTGTGTCGCCCTGATCTTCTTTGATATGAGGATGTGTTCAAACCCAGTCTCAGTAACTTGCCCTGCTCCATTCCACACATCATTCACCCATTTCTGCCTCTTCTTTGGTGTTCTATTCTTAACCATGGTGCTTTCATATTCCTTCCTGTAACCACATTCCTCGTGTCTTTCATCGGCCCCCCCTATACCTGGTATATAATGGCATGATTGTACAAACTTAAACTATCTTACTGTATAGCAACGTACATCAAAAACAAATACTTTACATTTCGAAGCGATCACATTAGTTGTGTCGTTAATTAGTACGTGGCTCACTCCCAATTCGGATCAAATTCCACGGTACAGAACGTACAGTGTAGGGTACGTTTTTATGACAAACGGCTTCTATATAATGCGCTGCAGTTGACGGCAGATTGTGTTAAAGTCTGGTAAAGGAGAAAAATAAGGGAAAATAAGTGAAGACGGATGATGCTTTTGATTTGCAGAAGAGCAGAGACAGACTGCTCGATTCCTCAAGACGATGACGCCGGAAACCAGATTGCAGCACGACCCCTCTCAGCCTCTTTGGAACATCGCAGTTGTGCCTCTAGGGGAGATTTGCGCCTCTTATAGAGATCCGTGCATGTCATTCTCTGTACTGAATTGATTTTACATAATTTACATACACGAGAATACACAAGCGCTCATCACTATCCCGCGTGCGAAAATAAATCTGACCTTCAAAGGCCGCTCGCCGAGTCTAAGCGAGCCTGGCTTCGCGTAACGCCGTTACTCACAGCCCCCACACTAACACGTCCATTGCAGGTGGTGACACGGCTCTCGTAGTGCTGGCCCACGCATGGCACGAGACTGGGCAAGGCTATGAGTCTGGCGTTGAGAATGTGAGAGATCCAAACGGATATTTTGCGTCGTGCCACGACGCAATCGATAGCACAAGCGGCATATACTTTTGGAGATCGGCTTAGGAGTAAAAATTGTAAACAACAAAGCCGCTCCCACACACGCGCGCACACACGCACGTACGCACGCACGCACCTGATCTGCATGCCCTTGCTCCACGAGCACATGTCTTTGCGCAGCAACAGGTTGTTGAGCGTGGTGGAGCCCAGCTGGTAGAACACCTGGCGCACCACCTGCTTCACCAGCTCGGGATCCATGCCGTGCCGGCACATCGTGTCGTAGACGACCGACAGCTGGCGCAGGATCGACTCGAGGGTGAAATGGGAGCCCCCGTTGGCGATGCTGGACGAGCGCTTGCGCAGGCCCGTCGCCTTGACGCTCGACACGCTCTGGATCGTCTCGTGCTCCAACATGCCTGGCACTGGCCCACGGGAAATAATAACAATAATAATAATAATAATTTTACATTTATAACGCGTGGCACGTATTAATTCGACGAGAGAACGACTCGGGAGGCATAGCGAGGAAAGCGCAGAGAGGCGGAGGAGGCAGCCAGGCGGTTTTGCCGGCGCCATATTGCCACACACTCCTTCATATATGTTATGATCTTATCGGCCAACTAATTAATGAGTGGTTTTTTTTTTAAGTTGTGGGGGGAAAGCGGAGAACCCGGAGGTAACCCACGCAGAACAGGGGGAGAATAGACAAACTCCACACAGAAAGGCGCCAAAGGCGGGAATCGAACCGCCTCGGGTAAGACCATTCTTTCTGTGAGGCGCGGATGTTACCACTGCGCCACCCTGCCGCCCACGCGTGTACTTACAAAAACAACACATTTTTCAGTACGCGAGCACAACACTGCAGGATGTATGGAAGGATGCCACGGAAGCATTAAGCACTCTAAAAACAGGAGTTTTCAACCTTTTGACACCTCAAAGCCCACTTCGCTCAGTTGGGTCTAGTCTCCACGACCAACGAGTTGGCGCTCGCGGCCCACCCATGGGTCGAGAGCCACTGGTTGAGAATGGCGGCTCTAGAATGCGGAACAATTAGCATCACGAGAATCCAATCTCACCTGCTCACCGTCGCACCTGCCCGTAGTGCGATAGTGAAACCGATGTTTAATCACCAGAGGTGGAATTTCAGCCAAATTAAGGCCATCCATCCATTTTCAGAAACCGCTTAAACCTGTACAGGGTCGCAGTGAGCCAGAGCCTATCCTGGCAGTCACAGGGCGCAAGGCAGGGCTATACCCAGGATGGGAACGCCAGTCCATCACAGGGCACCGGGGGCAATTTAGTTAGCAGGCCAATTAATTTGATGGGGTTTCTTTGCACATTCATTGGTGACGGGGCTGAGACCATCAACTCACTGCTCTTAAGAACCTGGCTTGAGCGCAGACAGCGGCTGAAGCCCGGGTTCTAACACAGGGCTTCTCAGCGGCACCGGCTCAGGGCTCTGACCTCTGTACCGCGAGGCTACGTCAAAAGGCGCACATTTTAAAATCGACGATTGTAAAACATAATTTACTCACCGTGAACTAATTGTACCGTAAACATAAGTGGTGCAGGACTCGAGATCAATTCAGTTTACGTGCTGGGCTAGTTTAAAACATCCTTGACCGTCGTCCATACAAAATAGCTTACGGCCTCATCGTAAAGAGAAATCAAACGGGAATGGACAGCTTTGGGTTATAAATAGAGACACACATCACAAACAGCCGCATAGATCAATAATGCCGTTGTTACATTTCACGGTGGGCAACGTTCATGTGTTTAAATACGTGTAGGAAAAAGTTATTGACGGTTAAAGATGGAAAACATAGCTGTTTGCCTGTGAACTCAAATTCATCCTTTCCCGCACAGATGCAGTGTCTGGCAGGGTGGTGCAGTGGTAACAACTGCGCCTCACAGACAGAAAGTCCTGCCTGAGGCAGTTTGATTCCCGCCTCGGCCAGCTTTCTGTGTGGAGTTTGTGTGTTCTCCCCCTGTTCTGCGTGTGTTTCCCCCGGGTTCTCTGGTTTCCTCCCACAACTTTAAAAACCCCCACTACTTTATTCATTGTCTGATAACATCATAACATGTAGGAGGCAGTGTGTGGCACATGTTGGCACCGGCTGGCTGCGTGGTTGCCTTCCTCCCCCCCTCTCTGCGGTTTCCTCGAACCTCCTTATCCGTGTCTCGTTCGTGACCAGGCGACGAATTTACGCGCGTTTTCAATTGTTCCATTATTCATTCATTTTTTGGTAGCCCATGACGACAGACTAGGCCAAGGGAAGTAAAATCCCAAGCTAATACAATCGCTTCTTCGCGCAGCCATTGGTGAATCTCTTTGGGTGCAACTTGCGTCGTCCAGAAGTTATTACTTTTGACACCAAACTAAATTGAATGGCCACCAGCGGCTGCGCGGGTGACGCGAGGTCACGTGACCCCACGACGTATGAGAACCACGACATCTGACAACGCATCACGCACTCAAGAATCGATATTGGCCGGCGTCTCGGTGCACAGTTACATCCCTACTTGAGGCACATTTATATCCGCTGCACGAGCCTTCTAGGGACCTTACTAAACGTTTATAGACTGGATTTATTAGATCACTAAAATACATCTCTCCAACTCTGCCACCTGGCCACAGAAGTAACAAATGCGCACGTCGCGAGGCCGTGTTTGGACGAGGGCCGTCACCGCTCGCTAGTGGCGGAGCCACGACAGCCCGCCCAGCGGCAGGGTGGGTGGGCATCGTTAGGCCCGGCGTCATTGCAGCGCGAGAGAACTCGTGTCGGTGGTACTCGGCAGCAGAAGCCCCGAGTGGCAGCATTAGGACAACGCACACAAGGCTTCTGGGAAGACAACTAGTCCCTGAAAGGGTCTCGGAGGCAGACTCTTCACAATGGGGCATTGCTGAGAAACGGGCCAAGATTCACGCGTCAATTTCAATTGGCAGCAGGGTGCTACGGCGAGCCGCGTGTAAATCAAACGCCTCCTAGACTTTTACGATAGAAACCCAACGACACAAATCAACAGATGCATATTGCAATTTCATAACAGGGTCTCTGTAGTGATAAAAACTCATTTAGACCGAGCTATGGGATTTGGACGAGGGGAGGCCTTAATGCCTGTTACATATTTTAGTGAACTAATTTACCGCTCTGTAACAATTTGAAATATGTATATAGTAATCTCCTTGCCGGGATATTACAGTCACCGTGCAAGTCTTACACTAAGCCACAAGCAACGGAAGGGATTTGCAGTCGTTGAGTGAAACCCCAGTGTGGTATAAATCTCGGGAAATCAGCCTTGGACACTGAAGAAATAAAATACCAACAGAAAAGCATCTACTCCTCTGTTGCCTAATCCGCAAATATAATTTCCATCTGCAGACTTCACCGTCCTAAAGTTACGTTTTAAATCATACCTGTGCCGAAGGTTGTCTATTAATGCCGATTCAAACAACGCGCATTTACATAGCGTCTGAATGTGACCGCACGCTGAGACGTTGGTCAGACGACTGTGGGTGGTAATGAGGTCGCATTTGAGCAGCGGCAGAGAGCTGACTGCACGGACGGCTGAGGGAGAGCGAGCTCCGGGACAACGCGGGCAGCAGCGCACAATGAGTGACCTTTCAAACCAAATGACTTTACAACCATGTGAGAGCGGCTGCAGTGCACAGACGCGTGATCACAAAGATTGCCAATCCAGATATGTCATGGACGCATGTGGAATGTATTACTCCGATTTGGAATTCTGCACAAAGAACTGGACAAGACGGTGAACTGTACAAGGAACCGGCCAAGACACACATGTGTGTAGCACCCACATGCTTGCGTTTAAGTTTACGTAGGGTTGCCACCTCTGAGTTACAAAAAACTGGGACGTACCCTGGAAAGAAGAATGTCTTACATAATGGGAAGAGGCTAGAGCTCTCAATGCATTTTACTGATGTATGTTTTCACGGCTCGGATAGCCGTGTCGAGCACTCAACACGGCTATGCCGAAAAAACACAGCTCTGAAGAGCAACCATTATAAATGCATTGTCTTAAGTGGGGTAGTTGTATTATAATTATCGCTACGCAATTGACAAACGCCACGACTTTGAACGTCCCGGAAGGAATTACGCAGTTCCTAGGACGGGGGATCCTGGGGGAGGTGTCAACCCTCGTTTAGTATCGTGGCCATGAGGCAATGGAGAGGGGGCACACGTACCGATCATGGGCTGCAGGACGACCTCGATGATCTTGATCAGCTGCTGGTAGATGTGGATCGCCAGGTCACTCAACACCTGCCGGTACTCGGTCAGGTCAAAGTTCTTGAGGCAGTGATCGTTCTGCTTGGGGCTGTTCTGTTGCGCGTAGCCCTGAGTGCGGCACAGTAACCGCGACCAAAATGAGTGACACGTGTCACGCCGACGCTCCGTGACCCTGCCCCTGGGGTCACGAGTCTCACGACACAGGGGTCACGCGTTCGGTTCAAGCACCGAGCGTGCTTGCGGTGGAGCTTTCACGGAATGGTTGATGTGTAAATTATCCAAATCCATCCATTGTGAGAAACCGCTTAATCCTGTACAGGGTCGTGGCGAGCCGGAGCCTATCCTGGCAGACACAGGGCGCAAGGCAGGGCTATACCCAGGATGGGACATCAGTCCCATCCTGGGGCAATTTAGTCCGCAGACCCATTAACCTATGCAGCAGCATGTTATTGGACAACTGTGGGAGAAAACCGGAGTGCCCGGTGAAAACCCACGCGGACACTGGGAGAACATGCAAACTCCACATCATCATCATCATCATTTCGGAACGGCAGTCGGAACGAGGCAAGCTTCTCGAATCTCCCCCCAGCATCTGTCCACAGTCAATCAGCAGGCTGCATGGGGTGGGGTAAAGTGGGGGTACTCCCACATCGTTCCTATGACATTCGGCCAGCGTGGAAGTGTAAGCCAAATACACTCTAACGAGCTGCGAGTAGTGGATGCCGTTCGGCCAGTGGCGACGCGAGCGAGGGATTGCAGGGCTATACCTTAGTGCTCCGAGGCCAATGCAACATGTCATACGAGAAGCACAGCAGAGGAATGTCGCACAGAGCCGACGGCTGCGTAACAGCACGCGAGTGCAGCGCAGAACGGGCAGCCGCGGGGTGCAGTGAAGACCGGTGCTGTGTACAGGCGTGTTGAGATGGCACGCGTGTACAGTAAGCCAGGACAGTGCAGGGATCGGCTGATGGCGTGTGACATTTTCGGCCAGTATTATTTTAGAATTCTTTAATTTCCTTTTTCATGAAAACGGTTCTTTTTTGAACATTACTATTACTGGTCAGTTGTTTTTACGAGATAAAAATATTTTAAACTTAAAATTAATCTGGAACTTACTTTAACGACGCTTTGAAACGCAGCACCGACACGTACAGATTGAACGGGGGCACGCGCTTTAAACGCGGCGTTCACGACGAGATCGCCGGAAAATGGCGGGTTCAGAAAAACGGTGAACACTGTGCTTCTGAAGTTATTTTGTGGTCCAGCTGCATTTGGGCAGCGGTGCTCGGATGCAAATAATTGAACACATTGCCTCAAATGTCACCGCCACAGCTGTAAAAAAAAAAAATGCCACGAACAAGGTGCCACTGCCCGAAACGGTGGCTGTTACATCGAGCACCGTCCATGGCGGGGTGTCTCCGTCGCCCGCAGAGAGACACTCACCTCCTCCCCGCTGTACTGCTTGAGGCAGTGAAGCAGGCGGCACGTGTTGGACAGCCAGAAGCAGACGGCCTCAAAGTCATCGTTGCGCTTCTGAAATAAACGACAGAGCAGGGTCACCGTGACACCGCACGACGCGGGACCAACCCGGCCTGCGCGTGTGGGTAACGGTGAGCGGGTAGGGACGAGCGAGCGTGGGCGAGCTAGTATGGGCTAGCGGGTAGGGACGAGGAATCGTGATGGACAATTACGAGTCTCTCGTCCACTCGCCACGCGTCGAATCATGCAGCGCATCACATGGCAACGTGATGGATCAAGCCTCATCCACCGCGCTTCACCGGCGCCTCCCCTGCAGTTCGAATAAATGCGCCTGCATTATTCCACATTTGTTTCGTTTCACAGGCAGTCGTTTTGGAGTTGTAGTAATAACTCTCCCCCGTATGTCATTTGAAAAGCAATGGAGAAACATTACAGCCGCGTGTCGAGTCTGGTCATCCGTGCGATGGCATCAGGAGCCGCATGGCGTGCGTCGCCCGCGCGCCTCCCGTGCGAGCGGGTAATGGGCAGCGGTCGGTCGCGCGGCGAACGGATCGCGCTTCGCCACACTCGCGACGGGGCGACGTGCCCCGTTTTAAACAGTCTCAAGGAAACGGCCGCACCTGCCGCGCAGCAATAACCGAGACGATGACTGTCGCGCTGGTGATTGCGTACGACAAGGAAATGAATCCAATCCGGTAGAAATATACAGATAAAAGACTATGTAAAATGTGGATTGCCATTTGCTTTGTAGTTAAATGGCACAACCTACAAATTACCCACTCCTGTAAAAACTAAAGTACAACGTAAAACACCAGAGAGGGACTTTGAAGTTACACGTTCCAGGAAAATGTACAGTTCTCTAGTTCCAGCTTCACTCAAATCAACTCCAGATTTACCACTGGAAACGTTATGAAAGGAAGTGCCTCCAAGCTAAAGCTCATTTTTAAAAAGGAATTGTTACTTTTAATTGAATTTCACGTCTGGTATTGCTTTTGGTATCATTGGTTTTTTTTTTGGACGCTGCATTACGCTTGCGTGCCAGACGAATTTCTGTGACCCAGATTCCTCGTGTACAAGGGACTTTAGTCTCAATTAACTCTCACCGGGTTTTACACCAGTGAAAGTCTCGCCAAACCTGCGTGCACGAACATTTATTTACTTTATTATCTCGACCCCCGGTTGTGCCGACCGCACTATCGCGTCACACGACGAGGAACCCATCTTGAACTCTGTTCTAGGGAACAGATCGTGGAAGTGGATACCGAAGAACTGCTTCTGATATCTCTTCAAGTTTTCTCCAAAACACACCCTTGGGGCCGACACTTTCCTACACCGCCCTCTTACAGTTGCCTCGTGAGGCCAAGACTTTAAATGTTTGATCAACCCGACTGAAATATTCATGAGCCGGTTAAGTGGGTGAGGAGCGATGCAGGAATGAGTTAGGAAACAGAGGTCTCAGGTGGCTCACAGCACAGTACCTTCAGGACCTTCTTGATGCCGTTGATAGTGGAGGTGAGCAGGGAGCGGACCTTCTGGTCATCGTTGGTGTAGTCGGCGTGGCGCACGCACATGAACAGGATGTACGCGGGCAGCCCGGGAATGAGGCTCTGCGGCAGCTCATTTGGCTTCAGGTCTAGCATTCCGCACACACACACAGACAAGCACAGCAGCCAATGCATACAAACCCAGGGGTTACAACTATTACTACCTTTGGCTCTTCTCTTGACCGTTCGGTTTTAATAATAATAATAATAGATGTTCACCGTGCACAGCTCCACGCCTGCCGCGATTGCACTGGATGTTAACAAAGTCAGTGACGTGCACCAAGCTGTCAATGATTGTGTTATCGGGTGGTATCAATATCAAGAGGACAAGGCTGCCCTAACACTGATATACAGTGAATGCAAGGTTGTCTATGGGCAAGGCCCCTCTACATCCAACGTGGTTTAGCGATGCGCTCCTCGCATAGCGAGGGAGCAGCACCGTCGTGGGGGATCACCTGTGCCCTCCTTACTCCCCCACCCTTCTGGCCTACATTGGAAGCAATTTCTGCTCTGCCCCTTAAACCCTCAAGAGGGTCGTGGAGGCCTGATCATAACACTAAGGGTTTAGAGCTTCAGTTCCTGCCCATACGTGAATGTGGCCCTACCCACAGAGGATTTATATTCCACATTGGGACCTTGTTTATCCACCCTTAGTTTGATGCTGACATGACACCAGTTTGGGAACGAACGGTCATCGGTTCAAGACCCGCAGCCTCCCATTTTAAGGGCTGCATGTCTCAGCGAGTTTATAAAAATTATCACATTGTAACCCTCCTTCGAAAGACCAGTGGCAGGCCTGAGTGCAGAGCGCACCGATAACGAGGTTCCTGATGAGGCGGTTCTCGTCGTTGTTGTGGAACTCCAGCATGCCCTGGAACTCCTTCTCCAGGCGCTGGATCGCCGGGTGACGCATCGGCCCGTCCACCACCGTCGACTCCGCTTGGGGCGCCACGCCAGCTGCTCGCCACCACGGCACACGCACGCCGAAACAACACACGGCACGCGTCAACACAGAACACACGGCACACGCACACACGCAGAACCAACATACGGCACACACAGAACCAACAAACAGCACGCACCAATACACAGCACACACGGGGAACCAACACACTGCACACACGGCACGCAGAACCAACACTTGACAGACACAAAGAACATACGGCATGCATCAATGCATGGCACACACAAGACCAACACACATGGCACACATCGACATACTGAGCCAGCACACAGCCGTTTGCTGTAATCGAACACAGCATACACACGCACATAGAGACCAATATTGCAAGGCTGTATCGGGCTAAAATTTATCTTCATGGGAAATTTGGGGTTTTTCTATGCAGATATGTAACCGGACGCACCCTGGCCTTGAACCGTCATGGTATTTCGACTACACAATGAATCATTCGTGAATATCACGCTCTCACCATCCTTATCCTTGATCTTGCGATCTAGGACCTTCAGCTGCTTCTTGAGCTTGCGGATCGTCTTCTCCTGATTTTCGTTCTTTTCCCAGAGATCCTGAACGGGGAAGCCACCATCACCACATGGGGGGGAAGTCGGCTCGGTGAATGGACGCACTAGGCGCAGACACTCACGACACATCGCGGCCATCTGACGCAAGGCCGAGTTAAGCCACTGTGTACTCGTGCAGCGGCAAACCGTCTGGCTGCCTCCTCCGCCTCTCTGCGCTTCCCTCGCGCCTCCCGAGTCCTTCTCTCGTCGAATGAATATCTTCGAGATTGAATATGTGCGCGTTATAAATGTAAAATTATTATTATTATTATTCCACTACTAGACGAAGGCCTCTGCACGCCCTATGGGCCGTGAGGGTTATCGTGGCTTACATTTCTATGCCGGGTTAGTGCGGGACAGTGAAGGTGGGGAGCAAAGACAAAGTGGGCAAATAGATGTACAGCACAACGATAGATGTTGCCGTGCTGCCCCGCAAGCAAACCGATGAAGGTCATGCGGCACAAAAAGTGAGTATAACTACTCTACACTGGCGTCCAAACCCAGTGTGAGACTCTAGCAAGGCGGGTTGAGGTCAGAGCAGTAAACCAGAGCGAATGAAGCCCCGGGTTCAAATTCCAAACCCCTTACCCAAGATTAAACCTGATTCAACAGTGCAGCAGGTCGATGATCTGCTGTCGATGACCCAGTTCCACAAAATCCCTATTGTACTGTTTTTCCCACGTCTGCTTAGCCCATTTCTGAAGGGTGAAATTAGTTACATTGGATGACTGACAAATTAGTTACATTGGATGACAGATAAGTGAATAGCAACTTTCCAAACAGCAAAACTAATTGCAGTCTTGTTATAAGTCTGGAAGACAGACGAGGGCTCTGGCGGACGGGGTGAACGTCCGTCTCTATTCAACAATTGTTCCACAAGCCGGTGCCGCACCATGCTGTGAATACGTGCCATGCACTCCAATTCCTGATCACAAATTTGGAAATAACCCGGCAGCAACGCACAAAGCGTGCGCGCAGGAGTTCATGGAACAAATAACGGCGCGCGTGTGAGCAGCGGAATGGTGGCGAGGCGACGGTGTGTGGCGGTGGTGAGTGGCGGCGGTGAGGGGGCGGTGGTGCGTGGCGCTGCCATGCCAGGTTCTCGTTGGTGAGGCGCGTGATCTCCAGTTGCAGACTGGGCTCCACGCGGGCGTCAGGGGGCAGCTGCAGCGACTGCACGAGGCGCACGTTCTCCTCCTTGAGCAGCGCCACCTCTCGCCGCGACGACTCCGCCTGAGCCTCGTAGCGCCGCGCCTGGCTCTGCAGCTGGCTCTCCAGCAGCCTGCGCGGTGGCGGCCGCGAGCGGTGGGGAGTTGGGGGGGGAGCGCGCGCGGGCAGCAGGGGGCGAGGCGCGGTGAGAAAACGACGAGAAGAGAGAATACGTCAGTCCATTCCTGACATCAGACTGTCAACTCGCCCGTCCGTCAACTCATTCGTGCGTCAGCTCGCCCCGCGGTGAAAGCGCGTCTACTGTATGGTGTTCACCGTCCGTTGTGCCATCGCTACGCACTGCTGTTCTCAATTTGTAATTATTTCTCCCCCCGCCCCCCGAACATTTTATCAGCTGCTCAAGTGTTCCTGGCAACGCTGTAATTGCACCGCAGCGAGAGAAAATCCTGCTAGTGTGTCTGCAGCTCACAAGCAGAACGCGAGCTTAAACTCATGAGCGTGCAACATTAGGGGTCAATGATATGCACCAAGCTATTACTGCTGCAGGGTTCATGGGCTGCTTTACAACTTAAGATTAGACTGGGATCTCGAGTCCAGCAATTGTGTGCACCCAGCCCAGTCGTGAATGACGTCATGAAAAAAAACCCGTGATTATAAAAAGCACCCACACAATATTTGCATGAACCCAACTGGCTCGCCTTCATTATCTGATTTGTAAATTTACAATTATTTTATGAGCAGATTATAACAAACGTGTTATTTAAAAGTATCTGCTTCAGTGTACTTAACAAACCTCAGAGCATAAAATCAGCTAGCAGACAAGTAGCTCTCTTTCTTTACTCTCTGAAACGTCAACATTTTATTGTTGCCGTGCAAGGGACCTTGAAGGTACACGAGCAAAAGCCCCTCATGTGCTTCCAAATCATTCTCAACATCGCCAGGGTTCAACTTTTAAAGGACTCATCATCCACTGCTGGATGAAGACTTTCCGATGGCATTGCTATTCCTCGTGGCCCTACAATGCTCCGAACCATCTCACTCCTGCACATGCACTGATTTCATTGCTCCATCTCCATGATCGACGTCCCTTGATCACCCGTCACCTTCCTGTCCCAGGACCACTTACTTTCTCTCCAGTCTCTTATTTTTGTTTAATCCGTAATCGATGTTCTCCTCTTCTCGTCTCTCTTGTTACTCCCATTGTTTTCATTTTGTTTAGCAAATGCGTTGAACGTGACTTGGAATATCGATACACTCATTAAAACATAAATGCACACACGAGCAAAAACAAAGCATAAACTTAATGTACAACGTGCCACCCTCACATGCGTGCAAGCCGTTAAACTAAAACAACTTAAACCAACCGGAGCATCACACATCGTGGTACGTTTCACGGCTATGCTTGGAAATAAAGTAAAAATAACAGAACGCTTTGATTTAGCTTGTAATCCACCCGGTACAACCACCCGCCATGCTGAGAGCAACTGTAATAACCTGGTCGTCTTTTTTAAACCCTCATAGGCCAGAACAAAGTCTTCATCTTCCAGGTCTCGGTCCCGTCTGCCCGGTGACAAGGAGGCACACATGACAAACAAAGGATTAAGGATGTGAAAGCCACGGGGAAGGGGGAATAAACCATCAAGGAAAAACACAGAAATCACAAATGCAATGAAGTGGCGAATCACATAGCATGCAAGGGTTAACGATTATTCGGCATCAGAAATCACCATCCGTTCCCAGATTGAATGCGTGATTGACCCATCTTACTTAAGATGTGCAATGGGTCACCAAAGGGTTTGAGAATGAGGTCTCCAGGTAGAGTTAAACACTATGCACATCATCTATATGATGGCAATTCAAAACATCCGCAGACTTATTCCTGGCTGTGTGATGTCTGCAGTGATTAAGAGCTTAAAATATTAAAGTTAAGATATAGTCCTTTGTCAATCCACTGTTGGATGAAGGCCCTGTCAGTCATGGGGGGTTGTTTAACCATACTTCACCATGCCGGCTGACAAAAGTATGGATGACAACAGGCCTGATTTTCAGTTAGGTTTGGAGCACATGTAATGCGTTTCATTCTTTAAAACATTTTGGTGGCCCATGCCTAGATCTGGATATAACACAATATGTAAGGGAGGAACAATCATATGGCATACGGTTTAAATTATTATTTTATAAAGTAAATAAAATACACAAAAACACATGAAGTAAATCAAATGAGTTTGAGCACCAACACCACAAACACGAATGCTATTAGCAAAGCTGATTGTACTGTGCAGAACCACTTGTTTTTCCAATTGTGTATATATATTTAAAATTCAATACCATACAACGATGACTGTAAAATCTCATAGTGGAATAGAGTAGTGCTCAACGATTATTAAAGACGGCGTGCTTTTCAATCGGACAGCCTCTGCTCGTTTCGAAAATGGCATTGATTCCACACATTTAGGAAATTAGAAACTGCACTTTCATGTACATAAAATCATTCTTTATGTAAAAATGAATCTGTCTCCTTCGTGTCAATGAAAATTCAGCCAGTGACAGTCATTTTTAAGAATAATTACCTAAAAAAAGAATGTTTTCTGAAAATTAATTTACAAAATTGTGATTCATGGATCTGCAAATCTGAGGTAATCAATAAAAAATGCGTCAGTGCATTGGTATTGATGCTGCTTTACAGACTATAAAAAGGCAACTTTACAAACAGCAGCTAAAGAGGTCTCCACTGGAGGAAACACTACCATTACACGTAACATTGCGCATCTTGACTAACAATTACATGAAAAGGTTTTTTGGGGCAAAACGGCAAATTGTATGTTGTTGACATTACCCAGTTTCCCTAGAGTGTACGTGAATGCAGGGGTGTGAGAAGATAAGGGTCAGAGATTGTGGCCTTCCTAAACTAATCCTGCACACCAAGCTGACTCAACATTTTAATTTTCTGTGCACGACAGAGCATCTATTGTATACATAATATATACAGTAAATATGTCGGAGCATGGTGTGACAATTAGATCGACTAGCTGAAGAGTGATAATAAAAAATGGAATTACCTGTTGGAAAATAATTGTCTATTGTGGACCATGAAATCTGTACGGAGTGGCTTTCACATCAATTTCGAACTCGTAATAAAATATCAGTGATATGCTTTACGCTAATTATATGCACAGCGGGGCGGCACGGTGGCGTAGTGGGTAGCGCTTCCGCCTCACAGCAAGAAAGCCCCGGGTTCGAATCTCGGCTCGGGGTGCCTTTCTGTGTGGAGTTTGCATGTTCTCCCCGTGTCCGCGTGGGTTTTCGCCGGGCGCTCCGGTTTCCTCCCACAGTCCAAAAACATGCATAGGTTAATTGGCCTGCGGACTAAATTGCCCCCGGTGCCCTGTGATGGACTGGCGTCCCGTCCTTGGTATAAGCCATGCCTTGCGCCCTATGTCTGCCGGGATAGGCTCCGGCTCACCGCGACCCTGTACAGGATTAAGCGGTTTCTGAAAATGAATGAATGAATATGCACAGCGTTCGCGTTAGCTCTTACACATAACCTCTAAGTAATGGACCTCTGAGGCAGAAAAATAGGACATGTAATTTCTTACAAAATCATCGAAAGCATATACTGACCTTGGGCACCTGTTGATGAAAAATTCGATCATACTTTCTTTCACAATGTCATTACTGTGCGCAAGGTATATATTTCTATATCCATTGTTAACAGGTTATTAATATTGGGCGCCTGATTCACGAACATTGCAAGCCGCGTTTGCAGAGCGCATTAATGAAGCAGGCTAGTTTGGAAAGTATTAAGAGAAAAGTGGTTGGTTACAAAAAACATCTCAAGTGATATCTTCCCTGAGCTCCTACTGATATGAGTGTCGATCAGGGGAGATGTTCACCTAAGACGTTTTATACCACTGCCCACAGGCCCATGTGAGCAAAGCGTTAGGAAGCAGGGAAAGGACAACGGATAGTGGGACACAAGCCTCACAACTTCAGTAACTCCCATCAGGGCAGCTCCTCTCTGCACCACCGTTTCTCACAAATTATCTCACTCTCTTCTACAACTATAATATCAATACGCTTGCTTTGAAAAAATGGACAAGTTTCTCAGAATCCCCCATCTCTGTCCACCCAGCAGTACATGAGACTTGGCAGAAGGCCATATGCCGAGACCATCTCTGACCAAAGCAACGGGCCCCAGCTGTGCGAGCCAGTGCAGCACCCCTGTGGTCCAGCACTTCCAAGCTAGCGTTGGGGCCTTGCATGGATACCACTGCGTGTGGAAAACACTAAACCTAAGTCTGACCCGAACCCCTCTCTCTCTTTCCCTAATGCTCAGCTCTGCTATCAGTGCTAAACCCTGGTTCTGCAGTAAATAACCCTTCATTTCTGGCTGCTTAAAGTACGCGTTCACATTGGTTGAGATAAGGGTGGTGAGCCCATCGGATGGCATCGACGTGTTGGAAGAAGCGGGAGTTACCCCCACTTTACCCCACCGTACGTGACTTGCCGCCCGCGTCTCGTTGTTCTCACGACAGTGGCAGCGGACGCGCAAGCGACGCGGCGCGCACGCCGGCGCCGTTTAGCGTCGCGCAGCGGAACCCGCGTCTCCCGCACGACGCCGCGTCCCTGTCTCCAAGCCGCGGATTGCATCATCGTCGTCGCAACCATCGCGACAGTTGCGCCGGCAGGAACCGGTGAGGGGAGTTAAGTCACGCTGGTGCTCAAACCCACCCACTCCCGCAAGACGCCCTTCTACGCCGCAGCCCAAACACCGCGACACATTAATAAACTTCATCTTCATATGCCACTATCTGTCCACTGCTGGGTAGGATAGCCAAAGTAGAGGGAGTCTTGGGATCACACGCTCGATAAGCGCCGTCAGTAATCGTTGCCAAGTAAACCAAGGTGCATCGGGCGCCTGACTGGCGTGCTGGTGCTCAGGTGCCGCACAGATGGCGGTGGTGGCGAAAACAGCCAAGTTTCTACTCTGCCAACACCGTCAATCAGGCTGTACCGCTTTGACATACGGGTGCGTTCATCATGCCAATGCCATGTGGCGAAGTTATAGGCACTTCCGTGATACCGCGCTCTATAATTAGTGAAGTGATACCAGCACGAGGGCCAAACTAAAACAAAGTCTGAATATCGCTTGTTCTCTTGATGCCAGGGAGGGAGACATGCACGTGCACGCGTGTGTGGGCAGGCATGCGGCATGCGGTGCGAAGCGGCCCGCGGGAGCGACGGCGTCCTGCAGACGACGCCCCCCCCCTCAGACCCCCCCTGGCTGAACGAGCGCGGCAGGAGCATTCCGGCGCGGGCGCCACTTACATAAGACTTGCGAGTCGCCAACCCCCGCCGATTCGCCACCTAACTCAGTAACCTAACAGCGTATGGCCACTGAGGAGGCGAGCGGTGAAATTCTCGGGATAACACCGACACTCGTGCCATTATTCAGATGTAGTTGCTTAAGGCCTTACAGTGCAAAGCATCTGCATTTTCGGAATGAGGCGCGCATTACCACTGTTTTTCTGATCACGAAGCCACATTGTGTCAACCTCCCGGAGTCTTTGTTTTATTGGTTTTGTTTGTTCAATAAACTTTTAGTTTGAAATCCAGTCTTTGTGGTCACACATCCAGACCTTTAAGTTTGACACAACAGGCCGATTAAAACCAAAACGCGTGTAGCCGCTTCAATTGGAATCGAGTGCCCTGCGCTCTCCAGCAATGCTGCTTTCCGCTTGGCGAACAGCCCTCGCTCTCCCTGCGTCTCACCGCGCTCTGACGGGCCGACAAACACGTGACCGCTCGCGCCGCGGGGCGCGCAACGGGGCGCGAGGTCACGCGGAGCGTCGCACGCACCTGTTGGCTTCGCGCACGCCCAGGTAGGCCCTCTTCACCTCCTCCTCATCGTCCAGCCTCTCCAGATCCTGCACGAAGCGGGCCGCTGCCTCGGACGTCGATCCCTGCGCGAGGCCCGGCACGGCGGCACGGTAAGGCGCGGACCCGACCGCGCCACGCGGTCGGCGGAGTGCACGAATTGTGCACTCCGCCGGTCGGCGAGCTGCTGGTGAGAATTGCTCTTACGTAAGAGCTGCTCCTCTGGGACGGAGCAGCTCTTAAGAACAATCTCATACGTTGAGCCGTGCAATCTTACATCAGTACAAGCTACTGATGCTTCAAGCAGCTTGTATTGATGTAGGAATCTTAGTTCACTGTAAGGCTGGGGATGATGCCGTGCAAATTTTTGTCGTCACTATTTACTGCATGTATAAAAAAATATAAATGGACCGATATTGTTTCTAAATATGCTTTCAGTGACTGGGAAAAAAGTCACACGCTTATACTGGGTTTAATATTGGGTTAGCTGTACAACACAGATGAGCTCAGTTAACCTCCAGAGTCAGTTGGGCCTGAGAACGGATTGCCTGTGATGTACAGTCCCATTTACGGGACCCTAGGCGGGGCACAAAACCCGCTCGACAGTAAACCTAGAAGCGATACGACGAGCATCGACAACATCTCCACAACAACCCGAGACCTCCGGTGGGGTGAGGGTAAAACAAGTGTCGACGCCGCCACCACCACCACTGCGTTGCCACCGCTCCTGCTCGCTGCACTCACCTTCTGCCGTTCGCCGCCCAGGATCTGGGACTTGAGGTGGAGCACCTCCTCGCGCCGCACCTCCAGCTCCTCAAGCGCGGCGTTGAGGTGGCCCAGGACGTGGTCGTACGGCGTGGAGCCGGACGCCCGGCCGGGCCCCGTTGCTCGCTCGTCGCTCAGCAGCGACTGCCGCAGGTCGTCCAGCTCCGACTTCAGTCGCCGGTTCTCGGTCTCCAGCTCGCTCCGCTGCCAATGCAGCAGACGTGCCGTGAGGCCCGTAGTAAGGTCTGCCCGGCACCTAAGCTAGTGGCGATACTGCCTTTCCACGGGTGCATCTGAGCGGGGAACCGGCATGGGACCTGCACGGCACGAGTGGCGTTTCCACTGGCTATTCGCTACACCGAGCGGTGACCGAACCACAATGTCCTGGCCTCACAAGACATTAATTTAGCTCGAGGCCAAGCAGGACCAGGGGCCAGGGCTCATAATAATAATAATTTTACAGTTATAGCGCGCACATATTCATTCAATGTCGAAGATATTCATTCGACGAGAGAAGGACTCAGAGGCGTGTGACACCAGTAATAGCACCGCGGTGACACAGCATCTGTTTCCGTGCGCATCGACTCATTCATTGTAAGAGCCGGCGCGGCACAGCTCTGCTTCTGCAGTGGAAAACCAACCTAGCACCTCGTGACTTGAGTCGGGCTTGGCTGGGCATGGCCCCATATAAAGTGCGTTTTCCGTGGAGCACGGTAGAATAACATGTGCATAAACACCTTGCCTGGTGTTTATTTTTAACGCATTGCAGCAATTGCACCTGCACGGCAGGCATGCTGCAGCAATGGCAGATTCCTTCGACCCCAGTACTAAGCCAAGGGCGAAGGGTCGTACCTTGAGGTCGTCGTACTCAATCTCCTCGTCCGTGCGATTGTCGGACCCCTTGGCCGGGATGGACTGGTCGGACACCGAGTCTCCGTCTGTGCCCTGGAAGCCGACAAACACGGCCGCTTAGCGGCACGCACACTCCCTGAGCCACGCACACTCCAGCCAATCGTTCTCGTCACGTGATCGCCGACAAGAGACCACACATGTTCAGAAAGCGCTGAAATGACGAGTGACACAAGAGGTGAGGAGACAGCAGTGGAAAGAGAGGGAACAGGAGACAGGGATATAGAGATAGAAACTGGACATGGCCCAGCGGTAGCACGTATGCCGCTTGTTGCAGAGGTCCACGGTTCGAGTGCAGCGGCCGCCCTGGTTAATACCGCGTCGTGAATTAACCGTAAATAACACTGCGTGCCGTCTGCTTGACGGTGGACGTAATTCGCAAGAGTGGGCCGTTG
>JAZEWU010000009.1:9572665-9583381 GCA_036362915.1 Geotria australis
GTTCTAGCAGCGCCTCGGAACCTCCGGGTGAAAGGCGAGACAATATAAATTTTAACATGTCGTTCTCTCCACAGCTCGGATTAAAAAAATCCCCCCAAACAAAAAGTATTATAATAATTTGTTGCTGATTACCGTTCTCTGTCGTTGTTGATTTGTCGTTCTCTTTGCAGCCCTGTGCAGCGCTTTGTGACCCTCGGGTTAAAGGCGCTCTATAAATGCTATTATTATTAGTACGTTATCAAGTTATGTATTATTACCTGGTTATATAAAGAGCAAACGGTTAGTACTGGCACTCACGACTTTGCTGATGGCATTTCCTGTGTAGACCTGACCTCAATAATAGCCAATCAATACAAGCACTGCGCGCAGTATCGGTGGGTGTTTGCTTGGGTCACGTTTGGATCGACCGGTTTGACCCCCTCTCTATGGTTTCCTATTCAAGGTCACATTAGCATACCGCCGCATAGTTTCCGGAGCTCAACCGCAGACTTTATGGACCCGATAAAAGATGTAAAGCTCCAGCGACTGTAATTTCCGTCTATGTTCGCTACGATTAGCTCTTGTTATGAAAATAACTAATTCTTGTTTCGATTACTTGTATTGGAGAATAAAAACAAACTGTCGAAAGGCAGCGGACTGTACATTTTCACGCAAGAGCTGCTCTTTCGGGAAAGCCGTGTCGAGTGTTCCGAGTGAGGGAGGAGGGAACTACTCTCACAAGCAGTTCTCCCCTATCGAGCCGTGAAGACGTACGTTAAATACATTGAAATATGTTTGCCGTGTTTACATACTCATATTAACTATCATTTTAAAAAGAGGGCGATTTTGGTCTACTCTTCCACTCTGGCCAGATATCTTTAAATAAACCCGGAGGCATCCACACTTTAACCCACCGCAAGCGATCTGTGCCAATCGGCTAACTGTTGTGTACCCAGAGGATGTTACTCACAGGTCTGGACTATTAAAGCCACAGCCGCCACACACGACAGGATGCGAACGTAAATAAAAAACACACAACACATTAAGAGTCTGGTAGCGTCATCTTCGGTCACGAGGGCGATAACACAGCAAACAACAACCCATTTATACTGCTGGGAGTGTCGGGAGGCAGACGGCTGAGGCGGGTTTATAGAAGCTAAAATTCGTTACATCAACTGAGAATTGCTTTTCAAAGCTGTTATTTCGGGATAGTCCGTCCTGTCGAGGAAAGCAAATTCTCAATACACCGAGCCGTGAAAACCTACATTGTATCAATTGTCGCATGAAACCGGTCGACCTCTCTGGGGTTGTCAGGCGAGCGCGCTCACCACCATTGCAAACATATCGCTTTCCTCATAATAATAATATTTTTAATATGGGTGCCATATGTAAACAGAGCGGCACGGTGGCACAGTGAGTAATGTTGCCGCCTCACGTAAGGTGCCGTGTTCTATACCAGGCTCAAGTTCCACCGTTCCGTGTGGAGTTTGCATGTTCTCCTCATGCCCGCGTTGGTTTTTCGCCGGGCACTCCGGTTTCCTCACAAAGTCCAAATATATGCTGGTTGCTTAGGTTAATTGACGAAATCGCCACCGGCTCCCCTGCGATGACGGACTGGCGTCTCAATGTGGAGAGGCGAAACGTCGAGAGGGCGATCGCTCGACACGGCTATCCCGAATGAACAGCTCTGAAGAGAAAACCGATAAAGTTTGAGTTGTTATTCTCCCCCGGTAAACACGGGGAACTTTCAGGAGAACCGCTGTCGAAATCGATATCAATGTTGGTGGAGCAGCCCGCCGCACGTACCGTACTTCAACTGTTTACTCTTCCCGCTCTGCTGGCCTAGTTGGGTTGGTCAAATGGCTGTGATTGGTTGGATGGCCGTTCATTCAATCTAACTTGACCAATAGGTTTTCACGTGCTGGGAACTCCGGTTCGTTTCATCAGACTTACCCCATGGATATGAGACTACCTCAGGAAAAAGTGGGGGGGATGGAATCATGTTTCTGTCAAAGTGCGGGTGTCGCAACACCCGTAACACCCGCGGCTGCGACGCGCCTGCACAGCTTACCCCCCACAAACGAGCGGGTGTCGGGGGCAGAGGAAACACGACGCGAGTGTCCAGGGCCCCCCTGCTCACGTCTCGCTGCCACGACAACCTGCTGTGTTATTGTCTGTGTGCATTGGTACACATCACTAATCTGTAACAATTCCACCATCAGATCCTTATCCTTCCCACAAAGCATATATTTGCTGACGATATGGGACAAACAAACCCATCACCTCAATCTCCCTCCGACGACCAGCACCGCAGCAGCCCCGACAGATAAAGATCCCTCGTATAGCCTTAACATACTGTAGAGTCAAGTGCCGTTAGTGAGCACCCATGAAGGGCCCAGACTACGCATGACTGGGTGGGTGGCCAGCATCACACCTGGTCACCTTTGTCTCCCTAGTGACGATGTTTACACACAGCGCCATGTACTAGTTTGAGGCTGAGTCGACCTAGCGGAGGCATATAAGCGTTTGAAGGAAATCGTCACTGGTGTTGGGCGTGAGCGAGAATTGACCTCGGGTCACCGGGTTCGTAAGCTGTTCCATAGCCCACCCGTGATAGCCCCCAATTGGGGGGAATGGCAAAAAGCCACGATAGGCATTCTAAATTCACTCGACGGCACTATAAGTCCTTTAAAATCAACCCGCATCAATTCACCGACAAGTGAGGACATCCAGGAATGGTATCGCACTCAACCGAGGAGGGATATGCGCGTGTACACTCGCGTGGATGCGCTCACAACAGCGAGCCGAGCGCCGAACGGCCAAAGCACAGCATGTTGGCGCGGTAGGGAGCTCAGGTGGTGCATCTGCCAGTCATCTCAGTCAGGCAGCCCGTGACACCTGGGTCTGTCCCGGTACCTCCTGTCGACTGGCCTTCGACACTTCACGGGGCCTCAAGGTGCATATGGCCTGGCACAGGCGACGTGGTGACGGCACCGCCACTTAGTGGCGAAAGGCGGTTGTTGTTGTTGGATACGCAGCACGCCGCTCAGGCTACGCGAGGGTTGCCACCTGGGAGGCACGAAAAACCGGAACGTTTCGTCGTGTAAACAGCATGAGAGAGAATCGCTCTCAAGAGCTGCCCTTTCGGGATACCCGTGTCGAGTGTTCCTCCTCTACTCTTCGTGAGGTTTCGCTACCCCGACGTTGGAGGCATCGATTAGGCTTGTGAATGGTCTTAGTTTTGTCTTTGTGAAAGTTGTGTTTTTATTTTTCTGACGAGGTTTAATTGTCCTGACCTAACTTGCCTTCGGTGCCCTGAGATGTTGTAACTCGCTTATCCCTGGGCGCTGGACAACTGTTAAAAAGAGCTACACAGCTCCAGCCTATATTCAAACTGACCGACTTACACCTGTGGCCCACGTGTGTGTTCTTGTTTATGTCACGTGGGTGTCGGTAGCTTAAAGAGTGATGTTAATTAGATCGACGTTAATTTATTCGCACATTCTGCACATTCCAAAGGGGGAATGCCTACCACCCCCCCCACCCCGACCCAGAATGAGAGAGAGAGAGTACCGTACGTGTAACTGGAAAAAACTGACATTGAATGACTTGATGGTTGCTCTTAAGAGCTGTTCTTTCGGCATAGCCGTGTCGGGCGAGGGAGTTTTTTTCGCAACAGAGCCCCATACAAACGGTCAGGGGACCCCCCACCCCTTCGTCGGTCGCCTTTACAACCAGTCAGTTTCCACATACAACTATAACGCGTGATGATGCTTCCAACGTGGGAGGCGAAACGTCGCGAGGGAGAGCGGGAAAGCGCTCGACACGGCTATCCCGAAGGAACAGCTCTGAAAAGCCAACCATCATGAGTCGAGCCGTGAAAAAACTACATCAAGTACATTGAATGGCTTGTTCCAGCAAAACGTACAGATTTCAGCTCCCTCAAAGTTGGAGGACGATCCTGTAAAAAACCAGGACGGGTGGCAACCCAAGGCTGCACTCACCCCGTCCGATGTTGTGCCTGCTGTAAGGTGGGAGTCGACGGAGCCACCCACGTTGTGGGCGACACGAATTTCTGCCAACGTAGGAGTCAGTGTAATGGTTAGCTCGCTGGCCTCGCAATGCACAAGATAAATGATAAGATATCCCTGCCGCATTTGTCCAGCCAGCAGTATAAACACGTTTACCAGCGTTGGCGGATCGGCACGGATAAAGTGTGAACACCAACCTCTTTTAAAACGTTTGGCTGTTGTGGAAGAGTAGGTCAAATGAGTATTGCTGTCCATGAACGGGACGATCAAAAGCTGCTTTGGTCAGATGGGGCTACAAGACCGACCCAACCACCTGTGAATGTGGAGAAGCAGACCATACACTATGGGGCACTGTCTTGTCTGCGCTCTACTAGCCAACAACCTCTGCAGCTCAAAAGACCTTGCAGAGTTCAATAAAAATGCAAAGAACTGTGTAAAGAAATGGGAAACTGTCATATAACCATCACGCTTTGAAGAATCGAAAATAAGAAGAAGCTGTTCTCGCGGGATAGCCACGTCGTTCGCTCTCTTTGGAGGCATCATCATGCTTTCCGAGTTGTTTGGCTGAAACGTGTAAACCACTCAGAACGCCTGCTTATGCCTCCAAAGTTGGAGGCGAAACGTGAATCGAACCTGGCACCGTCTCGCTGTGAGCCACCGTGCCGCCCCGCAATAGAGTTTTCCTATGACGAACATAATATGCAATGTGAAAAAATAATTCAATTGCAAACAGCCTATATTCGTCCCTGTTTTTTTTTTTAATAACTCGACAGCTGCAACGTGACCTGTCACGCATCAGCACTGGAGGGGAGATATTCTCCAGTAATAATAATAGCATTTGTAGAGCGCCTTTCACCCGAGGGTCGCAAAGCGCTGCAAAGCGTGGCACCCGGTAAAACTTCTGAGGCGAGGGCGTTGCGTGGTGTGGCTTGTGGGGAGAAACGGAGAGGATAATTTTGAGTTCAGTCTACTGGCAAGAAGAGAGAACGTGATTGCCGGCCACTTAAACTGGTCAGGCGAGTTTCGAGAATGCAGGTGGAAAACAGTGGCTCTCTGTTGTGAAAAAAAAAAACTTTTTTTTATTTTCTCTCTCGAGAACGTGTTGATCGAGATATCGTCCGTCTCCATGCCTGCCCCGTCTTGTGCTCGTGAATTCCCCAAGTCTGCCGAGCAGCACTCTCACCCAACTCCTCACGAACCACAGTAACCCTCCACAGAATCACCACAACAACAGCTCTCTCCCCTCCCCTCCTCTGCCCCCCCGCCTCCTCCATCGCTCGTAAACCCCCAATGACCCACCCTAAGCGCCCTCCTCGTCTCTCTCTCTCTCGCTCCCTCTCGCCCGCCATGTGTATGTTACTCGAATTCGATTCGATTCTTCGAAGCGTGATGGTTATACGACAGTTTCCCATTGCAGACAGCCCTTCGACATTTAGAGATTTAATAGTCAGTGCTGGCCTTAAAGGCGGGCATTGGCCTCTCATCTTGCTCCAGACTGAGGGGCTTCTGGCATCTGTTGAGCTTCTGGACATCGTTGTCTTTCAGCTCGGCTTCGAAGTGTTTGGTAGAATTTGCAGGCAATACCAAGTATTACTTGACAGGGATCGCGACGTGAACGCTTCTACCTTGATCCCCTATATGTTATTGACATGCCGTTCTCTCCACAGCCTTGTGCATCGCTTTGTGACCATCGGGTGAAAGGCGCTCTATAAATGCTATTATTATCATTATATGCTGAATACGTGTTGGTATGTATTGTATGTATGTACTGATGTAGGTTCTCACGGCTCGATCCATAATGGAGGCGAAACGTCGCGACAGACAGGGAGATCGCTCGACACGGCTATCCTGAAAGAACAGCTCTGAAGAGCAACCGTTATTGAATGCATGTCCACGCTGAGTGTACTGAGTTAGCATCCTTCATTATAAGCGCGCATTGTATCTGCACAACACTAAGGCTGTCGTGTGGCAGCTGTACCGCCTACTTATTGATCAACACTTATGAAACTTCAGAGGCGCCTGCGGAAATATTCCCAAAAGGACATCGGGAAGAAATCCAGCTCAACGCAGTCACGTCAGCAAAAAAAACCGTCAGGGTGGGGCAGTACTAGCAGAGTACCCGCCGCCGGTACTCTCCCACCCATCATCCATCATCATCATGATCATCCCGTGTGGTACTTTGGTAATCCGGCACCCCCCCCACACCCCCCCTCCTCCCCACTGTTGACTGGGGCCTTGGAGCCGTTTTTGCGGGTTCCGCTTGGTCGGAGTACAGCTGCCAGTGCGAGAAAACGCCACACCCCGCAGCGCTTGTGTGTTGTAACGCGCGCGTGAGCGAGCGGCGGTAGTCCGGCGGTTAGCGCGCTGGGCTACAAATCAAGCGACCCGAGTTCGATTTCCGCTCCCGGCCGCAACACCAGTGACGATTTTCTGAACCGGTCCCGGGCCTCATCTAGGTCGACTCAGCCTCAAATGAGTACCGAGTGCGGTGTGTAAACACCGCCACTAGGGAGACAAAAGCGGCCGGGAGTGGTGCTGGCCACCCAGCCCCTCGTGTGCCGTCGTGTCGACCTTAATAGGCGCTCGCTAACGGCACTTGCCCCTACAGTCTGTTAAGGCTACACGGGGGATCTGTGTGTTACTGCCGTGGGATTATAAACACGCAGTCACGAATGTTCAGTGCCCTCACCGCTAGGGCATGCGCGCCCCCTCACGCTGCGCGGCAGTGGTTAACATTGCGCCTCACGGGCAGTTTGAGCCACACCTTTCCCTGTGGAGTTCGTGTGTTCTCTTTCCCCCTGTTCTGTGTGGGTTTCCTCCGGGTTCTCCGGTTTTCTCCCACAGCTAAAAAACACTCTCAATACATTGGCCTGTAACGTCGCGCCTCCGTGTCTCGTCCATGAGCAGGCATGACATTTGCGGGCGTTATAAATCTCATCATTAGTAGATTTTTTTACATCACTATTATTTTTTAAAAAAAGTACTGGAGTTTAGAGGTCGTGGTTGTTTGGTAATCCCGGGAGCCAGCCAGCAGTTATAAATGACACATTCTCGTGATGAGAGACCAAGCAGTCTTTCTCTAGAGTCAAACCACACTGAGGCTGTGTAGAAGAACCACTGCTTGGGGGAACGGTGGCGCGGATTGCTCTTCCATGGTTTGTGTTGCGTCCATGTCGCCTTAACGTCGTCCCCGCGACACTGCTTGAGCACATCTTGGGGTTGCCAGATTGTCTTTAAAGCACAGTACTTAAAAAATACAGGGGGCAAAAATGACGTATTGTTATGGAACGGCGTGCCTTGTTGGTGTAGTAGCACCGCCTCGTGCGGTTAAACTGTACTCAGAGCGTGGCGGAGTTTTGGAAAAAGTCGAGTGAAAAATGAGGAACTCTGCGTCAAGCGGAGCAGCCTTCGTCGAATGTTGATGTGTTTTCAGTTGTTATTGCGATCTAGCCATCATCGGGGTCGAGTGGTTGTCATGGTGCGCTGTGAACCTGGTGAAAACGAGTTCGACTCCGGGCTATTGCTAACTTCAGTGGCGAGTTAGATAGATGTGCACTATTACAGCACAAAATACCCAAGTTAGCTTGCGAGCTCGGGAAGCGGGATTCCTGCGATACAATAAACGTACGAACTAACCAACATGATTAATAATATATAGACACAGGGTGCAAGGCTTGACTGTACCCCGGATGGGACGCCAGTCCATCAAAGGGCACCTTCTTCCATCCATCCATCCATTTTTAGAAACCGCTTAATCCTGTACAGGGTCGCGGTGAGCCGGAGCCTATCCGGGCAGACACAGGGCGAAATGCAGGGGAACACCGAGGATGGGACGCCAGTCCATCGCAGGGCTACAACGAATGTACAGCATTATATTGTGCGAGGATAAAACACTAGCCATAATCACAAAGTAAATGGAAACACAGTATTGCACAGGGCAAAAATGACCAATAATTCCAATAAATTAATGAGACAAAGCGGTGCAACAGTGTAACAGTGCGATGGAATAAGTTGAAGACGCGTATTGCGTATTAAAAGGAAATATAATATGCAGCTTTTGAAACAACATATCAATATACACAATTGCAGCTCGGCAGAAATGTTAATTATTATCGGGATCTAAGGTGGCTCATCGAAGGTAGTGACTGCAGCTTGAAGCTCACAGCAACATTTCTCCAAGGACAAGTGACGTCTGAACCTAATCAGGTTGCCCCGCCGACCAACCAACACTGACCACAGAGGTAAAGTTACGGTCAAGCGACCCACATCATTGACACGACGCGGGCAATGTACCATCACACATCATCAATCATTTCATTCCTCACTGCCGGATGACAGGAATCAGCTCACAGAGCCCTCTCGAAACTTGTTGACGCATCTCTGGATGAATGAAGACTACTATTAACATATTACGTTTATTTTAATAAAACATACGTTTTCACGGAGATAAACTCTTGGGCGTGATGACTGACGCAGCGCTGCGAATCGAGTCACGGTTGCACCTTTGCCATGCGATCGGCCATGTATCCAAAGCATCCCCTGCCTGGGGGGGATGGAGAACAGAAAACATATCCATTGTTAGGCGAGTGGTTATCTCTCGGAGGGGATGATTCACGGCCCCGTCAGACACCCGTGCTCCAGGTGTGAGGGCTGCATTGATTGCAGAGCACTCTCGGTCGCGATGCGTGAGCGGCACAAATTATAATCTTCCCCATTCCGAGCACCTATGAAATTCGCGGGCAATTTCAAGTGCCATGTCAACAGAAAATATAGGAATATGACCGCGTCAAAGATGTGACGGCTCACGTGGCATTCTCTTCGGTAGTGGTATAAATACATTCGCGGGCGAGCGTGCGAGAAATTTTTTAAAACTGTCTGTCCGCTGTGCTTGCCAACGCTTTCCCTGTGACTGCCCGCCTTTAAGGCGAGCGCTGACTTTTAGATCTCTAAATGTTCGAATTCGATTCGATTCTTCGAAGCGTGATGGTTGGATGACAGTTTGTCATTGCAACAAGTTCTTCTTTAGTTGCAGACATCCCTTCAACATTTAGAGATATAATAGTCAGTGCTGGCCTTAAATGCGGCAGGCATCGGCCTCTCTTCTTGCTCCAGACTGAGTGGCTTCTGGCGTCTGTTGAGCTTCTGGAACATCGTTGTCTTTCAGCTCCTCGGCTTCGAAGTGTTTGGTAGAATTTGCAGGTAAATGCCAAGTATTACTTAACAGGGATCGCGACGTGAACGCCTCTACCTTGATCCCCTATAACACGGGTCGGCAACCCGCGGCTCCGAAGCCGCATGCAGCTCTTTAGCCCCTCTGCAGTGGCTCCCTGCAGCTTTGAATTATTTTTTTTAAATAAGTTGTTTTATGTATCCTTTAATTAACCAGGAAGTTAGCATCGATATTTCCATCTATTTTTCAAGCAAGCCCTGGAGAGCAGCAAATACTCATGGTCGGGTAGGGACTTGAACCGGCGACCCTCCAGTTACGAAGCCAAGTCCCTACCGACTGAGCTACGCCGCCCCCAATAACATGGAAATAAATAACGGATATTTTGAATTTATTTATTTTTTCTTTCAAATGGAACACCTTTTATTTTGGAGATCGAGGTGATACTGCGACACTGAAATAAAAAAAAGTGTTTAATGTTTCGTCAACTCTACGAAACTAAACCGATCATAAATCATCATCAGTGTAAACGTCGACCGCCATCCTCCCTGCTCCTCCTCCACGCACCTCCTGCCCCTCTTCAAAGACATTGATTCCCCCCGTATATCCCTAACAGGTTTGTAGGCCAGCGCGCCAACCACTGGGCTATCGCTACCAACCACGCCATCCCCATCCATTGTCAGCAACCGCTTAATCTTGACACAGTGCGTCAGGCAGAACTATACCCTGGCTAAGCCACCAGCCACATCGCTTCCATTACCGCAATACAATCCACCACATGCAACGCGACTGCTTTTGAGCCTCGCCTGTTAAATGTGTGGAGGAGAGAAGTCCTTAAGGCCACGTGAGCAATTACGTTAGATTTAATTAAGCACCCTCCCCGCTCGCCCCTTAATGGGCATCCCAACTCAGTGTGATTCAATTCGCGATCACAGTTGATCCACGTGCAGTCACTGATTGATCTGGCACGTTAGCAATCAATAAATTGCTGTCAAGCGGGTTTATGGACCAGTTCGGCTCGGTGTGTTACGTGTCTACGGGTAACTTTTTACCAGGATACAGATGAGTACCAAGCAGGAGATGAAAGAAAAAGAGCGATTCCGGAACTGCTGCGGAAAGCTGAGCAGAGCAAAAATACTTTCAAGAAGTGGATCAAGTCTCCAAACTGAACTACTGCTGCTAGTTTTGAGGCAGCTCAGGAGATGATAATAATAATAGCATTTTATATAGCGCCTTTCACCCGAGGGTGACAAAGCGCTGCACAAGGGCCGCAAAGAGAACGACATGTCAACAACGAAAGAAAAAAAACAACAAATTAAAAACCAAAGCAACAAAAAAAATAAATGATTAAGGCTGCTTCGAATATACCGAAAGGTCGTGAAACCGGCAATCTTAAGAGCGGCAAAAATGTACTCGTGGGACCGGTGTTGTTAGTGAGGACTCTTGGTGATCGAGGTAGACGGTCGCGTCGTCTTGTTGATTCAGGCAGATCGTCGTCTTGGGGTCATTATCTTTGGCCAGGGTGCTTGTCTGTTTGTC
>JAZEWU010000009.1:9587571-9616064 GCA_036362915.1 Geotria australis
AGATCTTCTTGGAAGCCAGGCCAGTTCGCTTTCCCAAAGTTGAATGTTCTATACTATAACTCAGCTATTGTTTTCCTGTTAAAATGCCACGTAAAATGTAACTTTTTACAGATGCATTCCTCCACCCTTTAAATGCGCGTTTTAGTTGCAATGCGTCCATTAAAGGTTTCTGAGTCCGTTATAAAAACTGGCCTTTATAGCGGCCTGCAGGCACCTAGACCAGATCTGTGCTGATCACTCGATGGCCATGATGCGATCATCTCCGAGCCGAGAGATCCTCTGCAGGGCTGTCGTGACACGACCAGGATAATATTAAAAAGTAAGTCACAAATGCTGTCAACTAATGAGGCCTGAAAATTATCGGTAATCTGATGCATGTCTAGCCCTGTTATAAATAGATCACAAAATATATTTAGCTTTTGGATTTCAGATGTCTCCGCTAGAACTATCAGAACTTGAGTGTGTTAACATGACTGGTTATTTTGTAGAACGTTGTCTTCTTGAGGATACCTCTTATTACTTAAGACCCGTGTTTGGTGAAATTGGGAGTATCGTTGCTGCATACTTGGGTTGAGTGTTTTAAATCACGAGATTTTGACGTTTCTAAATTCTTACATTAAATGTTCCCATTCAATGGATTAATGTGACGAGCAAGCAGAGGCTCTGGCTGGTCACGTATCGAAGCAAAGATTCGTAACACCGACGGTGATACTGTTGGGACGTGTTTCGTTCAAGTCACGTACGTCTTAGGGTTAAGAAATCAACAATGAATCGAGGCTGCGTTCCCAGTAATAAAAGTTTTATTTACAAGCCATGCTGGACACACGCCAAGAACAGTTCTGCTGTACAGGCACAACACACCACATCCATGCATCTCTCTCACAATGTTACTCTGCCATTGTGGCTCCCTCACGAAACACGGCAGCTGGCATATGCTCGTTTATACCCTTTAGGCAATGCCTCGTCAAAATAAAGACCGTTTTCCGCCAGTGAAATTAATCCCCCAGTTTTAAACATCAGTATTGCGAAAAGCGATCGCTTCAAATGTTCAACAGCTCAAGCAGTGAGAGTTAATAGTTTTAGAAATAGTGATGGAGGTACAAACTCCAAACTATTGTCGATAATGGTAAGAATTTAAATCCATCGGCTGTTTAATTTGCAACATAAGCTAGTCGGATGCTATATAATCTATCAATTTACTGATGTAGGTTTTCACGGCTGGGATGTATGAGAATTTCTTTCCATAGCTGTAATATCGCCCGACACGGCTATCCTGAAAGAACAGCTATGGAAAGCAATTCTCAATCTACTAATTGTTTTCCCAAGTGAATGTAGAGCGTAACTTTTTATTTAAAACTTACCATCTAACAATAATATTTCCATTTGTATGTGCCTAATGAGGCATTTAAAACAACGCTATTGAAACTTTAGGAAGTCAAAAATAGTGAAATTGGCACCACCCAGGGGAATAATTATTCGTTTTAATCTTTAAAACGTTTTCACAACACCCATATTTTGCCTAAAAAAATCAAGCGGGGAAAAAACCCAGATCACAAACCTGAAAAAGAACACTTATCACTGATTCCTATACTTAATAATTCTGCAAGCGTGTCTCATTTTTAAGGCTATGGATATTTAAAAACGATAGCCATTGAAACTAGTCTATTTTCTTAAGTGTTGTTTTTCGTCTCCCAAATGTGAGTCTGCAGCAGTCTGTACGCAACGCGCAGCTCCGTAACAACAGAATGAAACCAATCAGGGTGGTGAAAACATTCTTGGTCTAATGAGAGGGGATGCATGTTGGAAACCCTTAATTAACAGAAGACATTATTTTACTGGGTCACATTGACATCCCTTGACAGACTGAAACGCGTGTTTTAATTAGGCCCAAGTTACTGCCTACGACAAGACACTAGACATCTATAATGCACAAACAATTGCAGTTAAAAATAAAAGCTCTAAAAATTGTTGACAGCATAGCATACCCAACGGATACTATACACAACTCTCGGCTAAATGTTTTAACTTTATTGTGGGGAATCACCGTTACCTTTTAACACAAGATGAAATTAGCTCTTATGAAACGTGCTGAAACAAACCAATGGTTTCAATGATTCCCGTCCCTTGTTTAACATCAAAGAGGTATTTTACGTCATCACTTTGTTGAAGGTAGGCAAAATCAATCGAGTCATGGCCAAGCAGTGAACTATAACATGACAGTCTTTCAGCAAAAAATACAAAAACGTGTTAAGCTACCAATTCCATAATGAACCACCGATCTTTATAGCATGAGCAAGATGTAGTGGCTACTGTCAGTGATCTACAATTCCCATAACTACACACCATACTAACGTCGTGCTTTATAATGGTTAACAAGTTATTTGAACCAATATGAGAAAAACAGACAGAATTAAGAGGAAACATTAAACAGGATAAAACAGTAATAATACATTTGCCTGCCCAATAGTCTAGTAGATTGCTCTAAATATGTGTGTAAATATGTGTCAATTTTATCAACAGAACATTTAACACCATGTTCCATCCATCCATTTTCAAAAACCGCTTAATCCTGTACAGGGTCGCAGTGAGCCAGAGCCCATCCCGGCAGACACAGGGCGCAAATCAGGGCTATAGCCAGGATGGGACGCCAGTCAATCACAGGGCATCGAGGACAATTTAGTGCACAGGCCAATTAACCTATGCAGCAGCATGTCTTTGGACTATGGAAGGAAACCGGAGTGTCCGGCGAAAACCCACGGGGAGAACATGCAAACTCCACACAGATTAACTCGTGCTGTATAATTTGACTTGGAAGCCACAAGTCACCAAAGCTTACCACTCATTTCGGATTTGTCTCTTCACTGTTTGTGCTTAATAGTGAAAGCGTGTTTTCTTTATTTGCCACCTCACACCTGTAGCGTTCTTGTGAAAGTTCATACACGCTCGTCAGCAACAAGCATTTTGCTGGTATAAGTGTTAAGATTTCAAAATACCAAACAGACAACTTTCACAAAGTGTCCAAGCATCCACAGACGTTGGCGGGAAAAAATGCATTGTCTGCCTTTTGGCAACACTTGGCTATCACTGCGATTGGGCTATAAAGGAAGCAATCTCTGATGTGGGCCAATCAGTTTCAAGGCATTTGTTTGCACTTTTGCCTTAAACGTATGTGGCTTCTTGCAAACTGAACACTTTGTGAAAGTTGTCTGTTTGGTGTTTTGAGCTCTTAACACTTGTGTTATGCCAACAAGCGTGCATATTTTTGAATCATCTGTATATCGGCAAAAAGGTACCCATAGAGCAGTAATTTTGTTTTAATAGTTCACTAATAGCACGTGATGCTGTGCATAAGCAAGCCAATATATATTTAGGCACTTCAAAATGAGTGATAAAGGTGGCTAACAAACGTGAATTCCTCTTTAGCCATTTAATGGCAGCACCAGACTTGTAGCACTCTTTAAAGGTCGCAGGTTCTATACAAACTGATTGTTTTTAAACATGAGGTCTGTAAGATAACCTATAACATTATAATGTTCATCTTTTGACAATACCAGGCTTCATTGAAAACCCTTGTTAAAATATATATATAAAGTCTCACTACAATGTGTGGTTACTTGACACATCAAAAGTTTGTGAAAGGCAAAGCCGAGTCTAGAAGGTCGATTGCAAGGCAGATGAGATCTTGGGTTAGGAGGGAAGGGCTTGGGCCTAAACTGTTATAAATAGAAAGTACTATCGTTAAACTTTTTAACACAGGCGATTCAATCTCCACAGCTCTAAGGAGAAAGCCGAATTGGGGCAAGCATCTGTTTTACTCAAGACACAAACACATCAATAGGTCCGAACACAAAGGCTTAAAAAACCCCATCTAGCTATGGGAAGGCGACAACATAAACGCACTTCAATCCACAACACTTCTACATACTTTGACAAGTCAAACGAAATCATGACTTTCAACATACTACGATGTGTCCTGTTCAAATAAAAGGCTAGCAGATTTTAACAGAAAAAAGTAGATCCCCCAGGATTGTTTCCATCCCAGTACATGCTGCATACACACAACTGAATACAGTAACTTAGGTGGCTGGGTGGCTTTGTACGCAGTACTCCGCGCCAGTGTGCCAATATGTATGGAGTCAATGGTTCAATTCCCACCAACCTGGTAAATTCGCTGGGAATTACCATGTTTTTTTGTAGAGTGGTTGTTACAAAGAATCTGCAAAATCACTTGTAGCTATGAAGTCGACTGTGTGGTGGAAATGTCAAATTTCAAATTCTACCGGCAAACAACATTAGGCCATTACAGTATCGTATGTCTCTATGGAGCCGTATGAGTTTATAGGATTGGTCTTATTAAAGGAACTTGAGTGAAATGACGGCCGTTTCAAAGCAACTAAATCGGCAATGGTCTCTGTTTGCAATACGCAACTTAAAAGGAATGGATACTGAATTGACCAATGTGTGTGCATTAACGCATTCATCGTTCATACACATCATGAGCGGCCACCCAATCATTCTTAAGATGGACTGAATTTAATCTCGTTCCAACGGGAAAAAACAATTTTAAGGCTTGGAAAAAAACGGCTCACATCTAAGCTGTATCCCAGTCTTTTAAAGTGCAGGTGTATATGTGAAAGCTCTTTTTGGGTTTAACAACAATATGGCATTGAGCGTGAATTCACATATAAAGCGTGAACTATTACACAGACAATCGCTGTGGATACTTCGACAATTCTCATGAACTCTTTGCCAAGTGCGTGTCCATCAGAAATCCTGTAAAGAGCTTGCAAACTCACTGGGTATGTTTCTGCTGTAATAATAAACATCTATCTATAAAGTTGACTACATCTGAACGACAGACGATGGCAAATGTCGATAGGAATAGTTCATGCTGTTCAACTTAGTTTATCTTCGAATTTGCGATTAGAACTATTTGTCAAAAGTTTACATTTGTGAAAGGTGCCACATGGCCTGCGAGTAATAAAACGTTCCACAGAACGCGTCAACCACGTCTTAAGAACGAGAATGTCCAGTCACAATTGATTAACTACTGATCACCGACAATACAGAGCTTGAGCTATCGTGTTTTAACAGTTATAATCACTCTGGTGTACACCAAATATCCAATTTGATATTGGATCCAACCAGTATTTGCGCATTTTGTCACTATTTGCGTATCGTTAACAACTCAATGCAAATTTAACGAATTTAGCATTTTAGGTGCATATTTTATTTGCACATATGAATCTGTCTTCTAGCTATGACAATCCCACTCAGTAACAGGGTCGAATTAGCCTTGCACCTCTATCCGCTGCATAGTCCCATATGAATACAAATCTGTTAGCTCTAGTTTCACTGGATTCATTTTGTTTTAATTGAATGCTATGTTCGTGTTTTATATTTCATTCAAAAAAGTTACTATTTGGATTCAAATTCAAATATTGCCAGCTATAAGATTCTGTATTCGGCAGGATGACGCAATGTTCTATTCAGTCCAGCCATGGATATTACCAGAGCTCTTTAAGCAACACGGAATTCGCTCTTCTTGGCAACGCCAGTTGACCAACACCAACTACTTCAAGCTGTAATGTATTTCCCTACACAAACAGAACCAAATTTCACAGCCGACATTTTTAGATTCTTCCAGTACTGGCAAGGCAAGTGTGGTGGTATACGACTGTCATGCAGACACTTGGAGGCAGAGGTGGTCGACCACACAGATTTAAGACTGCAGAAGGCAGCACAGCAATTGCGTTTATGGCAGGCGTTCACCGTCAGTTTGTGGGTTGCCTCCAGACACTCCAGTTGTATTTGCCTAGCAAAATAATAATAAACATGCGGACCGAGCCAAACTTTCCTAGCAGAAACCTCTCTTAAGACTTGTGAACACTCAGAATTTCTGGGCAAGGAATGGCAAAATGTACAAATTGTTTATCGAGAATACCACATTCTACAGGCGAATTTCCAGTGGACAGTACCAATTGTCAAAATTAATAAAGTTCACAAGCTGCACATTTGACAATTTAAAACTGTTCCACCTTCATCTATATTAGCATATGTACCATTTAAAATCACTGCTTTGCAGCAGTTCGTTATTTGAAATTATCCATTGATTACAAAATAAGCTAGATTATACGTTTTAGTACTAGCTAGGCCAAGGGTTATGGAGGTTTAACTATGTTCACTTTAGACGTTGAGCACGAAGGTTAATTATTATAAACTCATAATTCAACGTTCTGTGCTTATCTTATTACAGCTGTAAAAAGCAGCACGAATTGCCAATTGCGTACGGGAGTCTTATGGAGTTGCACCTTCTGTACAATGTACATCAGTACACCGTTTTCAACGAAACACTAAACAGCACGGTATTACTGATCAAATCTGAACGGACCAAACGTCACCACCCTGTATTTGTGTACTCACCGCAAAACAGTTTAACATGGGGTTAAAAATATGATTCACAACCAAATGCTTATTTTTTACGTTGGTTTAAACTTTTTCCAACCATGACACTACAGCTGTGCAATTTGAATCGCGTCGTAATGGGTCATTTTCGATTATGGGTGGGTGAACAGACTGAGACCGTCAATCTGCAACCACTGAAAACCTAGTTTAATGAGGAATGGTTGATGGTATTCCAACCCTTGACCCCACACGTGCGGGCTCAGTGCTCTGCCACGAGCCCCTCCTTATGCACCCAGCCACCTCTATATACTGCGCATGTTCATATGGAATCGGCAAAGTGCTCCGTCAAGGAGGCAATAAGGAACGTGACTATAATTAGCAAAAGTAGGCAGGTGTCATAACATAGCCCGAACTGCAATCTGCCCACAACTAAACTTTTAACATAAAATTACACGTTCAAATACGAACCACGTTTCCAAAAGTTTCAATTATAAATGGGTTCAAATCAATCCCCTAAACTCCTAAAGCAAATGTAATTTTGAAACTCTGCTCGCTCAAACTTCAAAATGAACACAACCTGTCTTAGTTCAAGTCTTTCGTAAGACTTATATTTTATTTAAAAATAGCCACCACATGTAACCAATTACCTTGCATACTTTATACCTCAGCAGATGCAAGGTGGTCTTGAAGGTGTGACGTTTCTCAATGTCATCTTGTTCAGAACAATTGTCCCGTCATGAAAAGTGGGCAAGTGGGGGCTGCGTTGCACGCCAATGTTACGAGTGACTCCCATATATCCGTTAGGTATGCCTGTTAGCTTTTCCTGGGGTTATCATAGCCTCATGACCAGCAACGTGACAACAGTAAGTCACCTGTCTGTTCCGTTTCAACTTTCTGGGACATCGGTCATGAAGTACATTGCAAATATTTACAATGTCTGAATGTGGAGAATCCCTGTGCTCCGACAATTCTGCACACTTCACAGCATTCTGAACAATTAGGAATTGTCATGCATGCTCACATTACATAGCTGTACGAGTGGAAATGCATATTTTAAATGAATTAAAGTTTGTTGCTGCTGAATTTACAGTATTATGTATATTTGATAAACCGTGATTATGCCATGATGTTATTACCTCCTGATAATTTCACTGTGCACCTTTGTATATTTTTCTTAAAAACCTTAACCTTCTAAACAAGTACGTTTTTGCAGCCCCTTCTAATACAAATGCAGTTTTCGGAGTTGTGCCGCACGTCCCATCATATTTTCCCTCTCGAAAGTTAGCCACGTACAACTACTGCGGGCAACTTCAGGACTTGAAGATGCCCACAGAAGTGCACGGCAACATCTTGAGAGAAGAAATGCTGAACGAGGAGCCCGACCAAGAAAAGCCACACTTGACCCTCAACCCCTTGACAACCACTCAACGATGCGCCACGTGGCAATGGTAGTACACCTGCTCCCACGATGCAAGGAGGCAATACGCACAGGCTGTGGATGGCTCTTTGGCTCCGAGGAGGCTGGACAGCAGACAGAAGAGACTGAACGAGCCTCAGGGACCTCCGAATGCAGCGTAAGTCACGACTGCACCTTGTTGTTTTTAAGACGCCAACTGCACATTTTTCAAAGCTCTTCATCGTGAGATTTGGTGTGATCACGTAACGCCTTAACACCCAGTTTTTCAAATTAGTCTGTAGGCCGGAGCAAAAGTTGGGACCACCTCAGGCACCAAACTTTATTTGTATTGATTGTATCATTATATGGCTAATAAGAGGGAATTCTTTGATAACACACTCATTTCAAATGGTTATCACACAAATCCACTGTTAATGGCCACATAAACACAATAAGACTCACTAAAGCTATGCTACGTCAGGCGGTACCAAGTAGTGATATATCTGGTCTGGGTTCATGGAATGAATGAAACAAGTTCAGTTTGAATGGAATTTGTACAAGCGAGCCCTCCACTGTAGTGCACTGCCACCGTTGTGTCTGCAGCCCAGTACTGTAGCCGTGTGCATCTCACTTCAAAGCCTCGCCTAATGTATTTTTTTATAAACAGAAACACATTCCCTGCCGCAAATAAAAAAATGTTTTGCACCTGCGTTTTATGAGGCCTTCATTGAAGGCACATGGGGACAAATGCTGGAAAATGTAAGGCCTAATTTGTACAACTTTCACTACTGCGAGTTACAGTGCTGAGTTCACTTCCTGCGTTCGAGACGTGTCATGTTTGTAACTGGAAATTCTCAGTTTCACTCCTTGGAAGCAGAATCCATTTCAGCTTTCCATGTGTACTACTCCCTCCTCGTTCAGCTGTATTATTTATCATGCAATATGCATTCGCTGTTTCTGCTGAATGGGAGATGTGAAAAGCTGAAATGGAATTCTGTTCCCGAGTGTTGAGAGATGAGAACTACTGCTTTTAAATCAACACTTCACAAATAAGGCTGCAAATGAACTCAAAATAAGCCTTTAAGTGGAAAAAATACATTTTTTTTCAGAAAAGGATAAAGAATGATAAACAAAAAAATAAATGTTAATTACAAAAGAAGCTGCACTTCATCAGAACTAGCAGCAAACGGTGCATGACAAAAAACTACCAGTCACTCCATTAACAGATGATCTGTAATCAATGCAGAAAATGGGACAACCCAGCAGAATCCATTTTGCTAATTAAAACGAGGTTCAATTGATTTGTACCGAAACACACGCGCGCAGACACGCGCACGTCTGGCTACACCTGTGCCCGGCACAATTTCATCCCTACAACCTGTCATTGAGTAGAAGGGGCCATCCGAATCGGGGTGGGGCGGTGAGGGAGGTCGAATGAAATGGTGTGCGGGTTTGAACGGCCCAGCATCCTAACAGCAAAACCCAGAGAGCCTCGCGAGTCTGACGGGTGGCGACGAGGGTGCGTGCGTTGTGCGCGCGTGTGCGCGCCGGCGCGTTCAACCCAGCAGCTTGCTGGCGACCAGCGAGGGCTTGCGCTGCGGAAGATCCTGCGGCGTGGGAATGTGGTCTCCTGTTACGGGCTCCTTCTCGGGCTCGGCGTCGCACACCGGCTCGCTGTTGGCGGCCGCCGCCGCCACCGCTTTGTTCTTCTGGTTCGCCTTGTACATGTTGTAGTCGCCCGAGTCGAAATACTTCTGTTGCTGCGGGGGAAAACGGGAGAGCGGCGGACTCGTTGGGCGCGAGTCGGGCGATGGTGATTGTGGTGATAGTAATAATGGTGGTGATTAGACAATGATACACCGATTCATCAGATTCACCGATTTAAATAGATTATTATGCTCACAGGATTGAGCATGCAAACATTGATTTTTGATTTGTATATCCTGTACTGTACGTAATTCCTCCATGTGAACCCTGCAGTAATTAGACATGCCACATTTGTGACTATTAAAAGAGACTAGATTTTGACCACGCATGGCACCACGAGTGGGAGAATCATTTTATGCCCAGTGGTGATGGTGGCAGCAGCTGTTATTGATGCTGGTCATGGATATGATAATGCCATAGGGAGGCTTTTGGCATTGTCGTTTATCATTGGAAAGGTCAGATCTCTAAATGAGATATGACCTCACCACTGCATCACAGGCAGCGCGATCGAGACAGCAGGCAGTACTGTCACCTGCACAGGACAGACTGGCGGGTGTTTGCAGGAAGCGAACATTACAGTTTAGCCCCTAATTAAAAAATCTACATGGGCCACAACAGCGTAGGTGGACAGGCAGGGTCGGGGTGCCCTTTACTTTAACAATTAAAAACACAGGTTGGCACCCCATGATACACCGCTCACCAATGTTATTTTAATAACGTTCCTCGGAGTTATGTTGCCGTGTGTATGCAAGGGGGTAGAGACATACCCCTTTGTGGAGACGCTTCATGAGGAAGGCGGAACCCCCGGTCTTTGGTCCCAGCTGGGGGTACTTGGCTCTCAGCTTGGCCTCCTCAATCTGTTCCAGCGGTACTCGCTGCCGCACACACGCACATCGCCACACCGTCATCATTACGTTCTCTATTTTAACGCGACCTACCGTGTGTGGCGGCATGTGGATGAAGTGTTCAACTCGTACTGGGCTTTGGCCACTTGCAACGGACTTGTGGTGTCACACTATTCCAAGTACTAGAAGACTTTGTACCTAAATTCAGACGTCTAGCACTGCTAAAACATTTTTAGAGCGTGCAGAACGTTACACTTAGGAACAGCAAGTGACGCAGAACTTTGTTCAAAATCATTTTTGAAATGCTTGATATTGCACATGTAATTGTGGTGTAGGTAAATGTGGAAAGTCCAAGGCATTTTATACAAGGCTGTTTCATACAAAAACTGCAAGTCTTCACTAAAAACATTTGACAGTATTTCTCAGAATTTCTTAAATTAATTTCTACAACGTCTCAATGTTACTTATTGTTTGTCGTTCCCGAAAATGCAACCCTCATTGTGCTATCAGAATATTGTCATGAGATGAAGTCTCCATTCTGAATTCTCAGGCCTCGAGCCTTCCTATCCTCAAATGTTTAAATGTACAACCCATGAGCCTGCCTATAATGGGTTAATAATGTACAATTGTTACAAAACAATCAATGAGAACACAATTTTACAAAGTGGGGTGTTGCACAAAGTATTATGTGGGAACGATGCGCTATTAAACTTAAGCTTTAGGCCACAACAATTAACGTGACGCAATGGGTTTTGTAATGTTAGATCCACTACGCTATGTTGTAAAACCAGGAACAAAACAGCGGTAGCTAGTTTTGGGACACTACCAAAACTGTCTCTGTTGACGTGTGCAATTGGATTAATTGGTGACTGGAATGCGAAAAAAACAAGTAATTATACATTAATATTGAGCACAGCAGTCCGGTTCTGCTGGGCAGCTGCACATTTGCATATTTACGTCTGGCAGCAAAAATGCTTATGAAATCACCACCAGTACATTTAATGAATTCACCACCACATGTTACACGAGACTGCAAAAACCCCGACACAATCTGTCACTCTCCCAAAGTGGAGCCAACAAAGTTTATTCAATAGCAATGTCTAACAGAGCGTTACCCAATACATATAGATCACAATTAAAATAAATGTAACAAATCTCCACCAGTCTGCTCAGGATTAGGCGTTTAACATCGCAGGGTCATAAAAATTGGACCCCCCCTAAAGCTGTGGCATCCATTTGACCCCCTAAAAGATGTGTATATGTCTGTAGATGTACTCAAGGCTGTTTGATTTGCATAGGGAGAAATACGACAAACATTGTATATCATTTTAAAAAGTGATGATTATATCAGATGCAGAAATTGTAAAAAAAAACATGTTTTATTATGCCAACCTTCATCCTCCAAATCTAGTTAAAAAATCTAATTGATATTCCTCTCTGACCTAAGAAGGCTTTTTTTCTCACAAGATAGAAGAAATTTAGATGGGATGTTGCATTTGGGGGCTATGTCAATCCAGATCTGTAAATTATACTTTATGGACTCTAGTTACCCAGACGTTTGGGAATGATCTATAAAGAGTTACTAAAACAGGGTAAGGTCTATTTATATTCAGACTGGCCAAATACCTATCACAGTCGAGCCACACGTTATACATTTGGTGTGCTATCAGAGTATCTTCAGGGTCTCTGGCCCTTTATCACCAAACCAGTTTGAACTGTTGATTTCTACAGACACCAAGACATCTTTATTGGGAGTTAAATGCCTTCCCTAAAGCAGTGATGAGAACTAAGGAATTGCGTAGCAAAAGTCCTGGAGCTGTCGCCTAATGCGTCGGCTCTTCGATCAGTATTTTGGTAACCTGCGCAACAAATCACGAGGTTTTTTTTTTAATATGATTTTTGCACATCATAACCTACCCGTGAAATAAATGACTTAATACAATAACAAGCTTGAAACAGGAGGTAAAAGCAGGGGAAGATACACAACACCGATTTGTCGTCAGCAACTCGCATGTTTGTTGTGTTGCAGGAGTCCCGTAAAGAGCTTGCAAGCTCACAGGGTATTTTCTGCTGTAATAATAATACACATCTGACTTACCGATTACCAAGTGGGGAAATGGACAAGCGTTCACATTGTGCCCCTCGTGAGTACCTGGGCCTCCCTTCCCGCGGAACCCAATGATCCACCGAGCAGCTCCGATGTTGCGTGGCGCAACCCTCCTGTTTCCACACCGTTGGAGCCACACTCAAGAGTTCTACAACTCAACGTCAAGGGTATTGTCAGCAGCCAGACGCAACTTAATACTCCAACTGATTACCGAGATGAGCACGCTTTGGCAATTACGTAACCCGTTTGTTATAGAATATTGCATATTTAGTCAATAATAGGGAACGGATGATTGATCTACGGTTACATGCGAGGTGACGGTGCATCCATCACCGATTGAAAGTAACATGTGGACTGGCTGATGACACAAGGGACATCACAGCAGGCTTGACATATATTGGCAGTTTTTACACAGGGCTCTTACCAGACCAGAATATGAAACTTGAAAAAAACGGCCCATGTGGCTAGTTACAAGGACTTGATCAAGACAAGCGGTCAGTGTAAACACATTGTCCTGGTTACAATTGGTATGCTGTCAATGTTTCTACAGGATGAAGTGGCTGGATGGCAATTAGTGTCTAGGTTTTGTCTGGTATTCAAGGGAATAATTATACGTAGCAGGACACAGGCTCTAACCTAAAATAAAGAATAATGGATAACCTCTGAGTGAACTGTTGCAAGTACACAGTGAAGCAGTCTCATAAATATGCTGGCAACTGCTGGAGCATATGATTAGACTTTAGTGAATAGATGACAAATTAATGGTGGAGTAATGAAACAGGGCAGATTAAAAGGTGGAACTGAAGGTCCACTGTGTCCAAACATAAAAGGGGACGTGCCAGATCACTGAAATGGTTGTATACACAGCTTCTCAGACACAGGCAAGAGCAAGGCTAAACGAATGGCTACACATGAGCAACACTACTTTTAGCGACAGACCTGTGATGCAGCATAGGGTAGGCAGGTGGTCTACTCTCATGACAGTTGAGACTGCTGACAACGCTACTACAAAAACTGCCAACGCGGAAGCTACCATCACGTCTGGCTAAGAGAATAGGGGTGGCTGGTCTGATCCTCGGAGTGGCGGGATAAAGGTGGGAGGTGCCACGTTTGGAGTCCTACACAGCGGGGCGTAGTTGGGCTTTGTGCACATTGCCAAGACACATCGCTGTGGTACAGTGACGTCAGTTAACAGCTAAGCTGGGGCAAGCCAGAACCTAACCACCAAGTGAGTCTGACATTTTCAAATTCAACTTTATTTGTCAATTCTGCCATATGTACAGGACATACAGAGGATCGAAATTCCGTTTCTCTCAGCCCCCGGTGTTGGGCATATACATGGACTGGACCACAACAACAAAGGTTTAAAAATACTAGGATTTAAAAAAACAAAGTACTAACATTTTTTTGTGGGCTCGTATCGAGGGACGAAGTACAATAAAGCTTGCTGCACTTGTTTCTTTATTAGGATACATTTTCCAATGAAAAAAAAAACCATAACCTACGAGTAGTCCAATTATTTCCAGAATGCATTTTTTTATTGATGAAAAAAGGGGGATAATGGCAAGTGACGTGGGCAGACTCAAAAATGCAGGATGCACTTTTCTTTATCCACTTAGCAATGTCATGCGAGACGTCGACACAAAATACACGAGCAAGAAGGTCCAGTACTTCACTCCTAATAGATCCTGCTGATGTTGCAAGTTCACCCTTATCCGTCAACATATTTAATCCCACAATCTGGCTTTGGTACATTCCCCTTGGACAACAACCTCTTGGTGTAATAGATCGATGTTTATTATTACAGCAGAAAATACCAATCGAGCTTGGAAGCTCGATTCTACTTAACAAAACCATAAAATACTGAACAAAACCATAAACACAGGTTTTGGCAATTTCCCTTTTAAGGCACTAATGTCCATCGCCAGTACTCAGAAGCTGCTATTATATGTCCCAGTCCAGGATTAACCTAAAAAACCTGCATCATCCACATATTCCGTTTCAATGGATGCCTTGGAACATTCTACAACAAATAACCGTGACCCTCACCAGGACAAGCGGTTTAGAAAATGTATGGATGGAGTTATCCTACATTTCATATTCGGGTTATTGCTATATTTACGTATGCAGACTGCAGTGTATCACAGAAAAGTGGTGATGTTTGCTATGCTTCATTGGAGTAATTTCCAGGTATATTTTTCATTCATCAAATACGGACAGTGACACTGGCATACAATGACCTACCCATTTTGAAGGGGACATGTAACATTCCCTGTGATGCAGACCATGCTTATTTTATGCTGAATACACCGACAGTAATAAGCAGGGTGGCCTGGCGGATCTAAACCGCAAACCTATGCAGTAAGTGGCAACAGCACTATTGCTGGGCCATGTCACCGCCTGTATGGTGTTAGTGAACACAGGCTTCTAAAATTCCTTTAAATTAAGATCTCCCTTTTCTTTAAAATATGATTAGCGAATCCCATGCGAGTTTGTATTATATGTCTGTTTCCTGGTAATTTTACTGAAATGGTGCACGACCTGAATGTTGACTTTTTCGAATGCGTTCGCTGATAGACATATGGATTATGATTATTTATTTATTTCCTTTTTCACAAAGGTCACTCTTGTAAAATATCTCAATACTGCATGTTTCTTACCAACGTAACACAACTAAAATCAAAAGGCAAGCACACCATTAAACCAAACATTCGTAGCTTTAAACCCCACACAAGCCTTGGTTCTGTCTCTTAATTATTTTAGCACTCAACTTATCTTACATGGAATGCTGATGGCTCTCGTGTGTAATTACAACTCAACAAAACAAATCCAATAATCCTCATACCACTTAAGCGTAACACCTTAGACTAATACTACCTCCTCTTACTACATTACAAGCTCCAGCTATGGTAAACTCCGATAATACAGCCACATCACCTGCAGCAAGGATAAAACATCTCAAAGGAGCTTTACCTGGTTAAAAAAAAAAGGGAAAATGAAATTCCTGACGGTGACAAATCTCAGTTTCACGGATTCTATTGGCACCTTTGTAATGAATATATATGGCGCTTAACCCGAATAAATAAAACATGTCACCACCTGTGGGATTACTGAATCTCAACTTGGTGAAATCAAATTCAGGGCCACCTCACATCGTAGCGATAGCGCCTCTAAATGGGCCCTCGCAAGGTTAAATAAAGGCAATATCTTCCACTGACGATAATGACAATGTGACATAATTGGACCAGATAAAAGTGCCTTACAAGGAAGTGAACCTCAAATTCAATTATAGTCAATTCGATTAAGGTAGTGACAATAAACGGGCCCAGTAGCTCACCGGTAGAGCGCACGACTCGCAAACACAATGTTGACTCAGCCCGTCACCCCTCCGGGTTGACCAAACGTTTAACACAGGGAAAATAAACAGTGTTTGTTCGATGGGTGGATACGCCGACGCCATGTCAATGTGGAATTTCCATCACAGGCCCGTAAACAACAGATGATCAACGCCACAGTGCTCATATAAAGACTATTGTGGCGGTAATAACAATGCGGCCGCAGCTGGTTCTAGAAAGCCCTCGTTGACATGTTGGGAGACATAGACTCTCATCTGGTTATAAAAATGAGCACCTCGCCATGTGGGAAGATATGGGGCCTTATAAAACTGTAATTTGGTCGTATAAAGAACGCCTACCGCCGAGATAGGGCATGGAGACCTTCCTTGGTGTTACAAGAATACTTTGCTAGCTAGTGAACTTTAAAAATACAGTAACTTCAGCCCCCCCAGTTCGTTCTCGAGAGGATGCGTTGACATATTGGGAGAGATGGGGCCTTTATCGGCTTCTATAAATACTACCTCGCGCTGCGAGAGACACGGGCGCTTATCCGCGTTATACACGGGGGGTACCCGACCCCGTAGCGGCCACAAGACTTCTACACGACAGTAAACATCAGCCCTAGCCGGTGGCAGCACAGAGGATGTGTCGACATGTAGGAGACACGGGGCTCGGGATGGCCACACATGGGGCCTGCTGCTGACGGCTTTACCTGGTTTTCCTTGTCCTTTGGCGGCGCATCGCCCTGCGAGTCCGACATCTCCTGCTCCTCACCACGCGAGCCCCGTCTGCTGACAGAGAGAGAGAGGGAGGGAAGGAGGCCGCTAAAGCCTCGCGGTAGCCGCTGTTGTGAGGCGGACGGGTTCCCCTCTCGCCGTGTTTATGTGGTCGCCTCTGCCGCTGCCACCGCCTCTCGTCGCCACTGAAATTCCCACACCCAGCGGGCGGAGGCCCCCCGCGTCGCGCGCTCGCGATTGGTCGACTCGGACTCCACGTGGATCGCGGGCCAATGGCGACGCGCGCGCACGCGGTGGGGTCGCTTGTTCGCGCTGGGAAATGTGAACGCCCTTCGCGACAGGGCCGCGGTGGCGTTCGTTGGTGACGTCATGCGCAGAGCCCGCGCGACGGGGAGTGAGGGGGTCTGGTGAGAGGGAGGGAGGGGTCGGTGGAAGGTGGGGGCGCGAGGGGGGCCCCCCTCCCTTGTGCCCCCCCTTTTTCCCCCTCCTCGTGCTCCCCCTCTCCGCTGCCCTTGTGCAGCGCTTTGTGACCCTCGGGTGAAAGGCACTCAGTCTTTCTTGGCTCATTGTAGATGTCTGATACGTATTTTTGTTTGCGTAATTTTTTATTACACATTTATTTTCTTTTGAAATTTTGCGCCGCCTAAGAATTTTGCGCCCCGGGCAATCGCCCCGGTGGCCCCGCCCACGCTACGCCCACTGTCTCAACACGGTTACCGGTAATGCACAAATAAATACCATTCATCCATTTTCTAAACCGCTTGTCCTGGTAAGGGTCGCGGTGGCAGCAGTCCAAGGAGAGTGGACCAGAACATCCCTTTCCCACGGAAATACCCACGCAAGTTTATAACAAACCTAAAAGATTTAGAGGTAAAAACACCCTCTAATCTGGCATCGGCCGCGCTGGGCCTGCGCCGCGCGCTCACATTCTGTCCCGGGGACGCCTCAGCCTTCGCGCCGAGCGGTAACGTACACAGCCTCCTCCCGGCGTAATCATCGCTGTTGTGACGCGGGTGTCGTTATCATCATCATCATCGTAACATTACCTTTGTTGCTGTGGTAGTTGTGTGAACACACCACCTCCGGTGCTCGGCGGTGGCGGAAACAGCCACGGGGGTGGCACAGGCGCGTTTCTCAGGTTTCTGGGTGAGTACGCCAAAGGGGGTTTAGTTAATCCGTGATTGTAAACTACGGCTGAGGAGAATTCCTCGAGTGTTCTACCGCTGCTCCGTAATTTCCTCACAGAACAGGTCTACCAGTCTGTTCCTCTCATCTACTCGTTGGTGATGCTTACGAATACAGTGCATACACCAAATATCCCCCGTATAGCCTTTAACAGACTATAGGGTCAAGTGCCGTTAGCGAGCACCTATGAAGGCCGACACGGCACACGACGAGGTGGGTGGCCAGTATCACGCCCGGCCGCCTTTGTCTCCCAAGTGATATTGTTTAGACACCTCACTAGGTACTCGTTTGAGGCTGAGTTGACGTAGCGGAGGCCCGGGACCGGTTCAGAAAATCGTCACTGGTGTTGGCCGAGAGCGGGAATCGATCTAGGGTCATAGGCCAAGTTTCTAGCCCAGCGCGCTAACCACTGAGCCACCGCTCCCCACAGCCCATACACCACGTCCGGTACCACGCTACCTCTTGATACAGCAACTACCACATTACCAGCTGAATTACTGCAGTAATGCTACATACCACCAGAACCTACACCACTACCCGCTCACGACAGGATTCTGTTGTTGCGTATGGAAGCATGTTCAGCAGCTAAGTGACAGCGTTGACGTCTGATAGTCATGACGAGGGCTTCGGTAGAATATCGTTTTGCTGTTCATCTTCTATTGAAGTAACGCAGACTAGTAACGCAGACTGTCCCGTGACCTCATCATGTAGGTTTTCACGGCTAGATTCATGATTGTTGCTTTTTATTGCTGGTGAGTATTTTGCCGGGATAGTCGTGGTGGGATCCGGTTCCACTACAGACCCTGAATCACGTTGAGGAACGATACTGGGAATCGATTTTGGGAATCGATATTTTGGAATCGATTGCATAGCGACTCATTTAATAATGGAGCTTTTGCTGCCAGATAGATGCGTATTTTTAATAAAGAAAAAATACCCATTAAGATTTTAAACTCAAGACGGGATTCCTGCGACACAACAAACACGCGAATTGACAAAAATACAAACTAAAAAACTATGCAAACTAAATCAAAACACCACCATTTACACCGCATTGCACGTAAGTGACCGAGGACAAAATTTAAAAATTATATTTTTACGCGTAAAAATCAGTACGTTCGAATAACCGGTCGATTCGAATCTGTGGTGGAATCGACTGCCGCGTGGATCGATTCCTAGCAGGACGGGAACCGATTCTCGTACAGACCCAGAAGGTTGAGGGAAACGATGTTGGGAATTACTATACTGTACAGTACTCTATTTTATACGTGGAATCTGTGGGGAAAGAAAATAAATACAATAATGTTGTACTTCAGAAATCATAACAATGAAATTCCACGAGGGCTTGTAGGCGACGTTATGACATCACATGAGTGGCATATTGATACCTTGCGTCTAATGAGCTGGAACTTTTTAACATCACCTGTTAATCACCTGTTTTTTAACATCACCTGTTTTTTTACATCACCTGTTAATGGACGTGAAGGCGGCAGGGTGGCAGGGGGCGACTCACAGAAAGAATGGTTTTGCTCGAGGTGGTTCGATTCCTGCCTTGGGCGCCTTTCTTTATGGAGTTTGTGTGTTCTCCCCCTGTTCTGCGTGGGTTTCCTCCGGGTTCTCCGGTTTCCTCCCACAACTTAGAAAAAATACACATTAGTTATTTGGCGGATAACATCAGAATATATAGGAAGCAGCGTGTGGCAATATGGCGCTGGCAAACCGCCTGGCTGCCTCCTCTGCCTCTGCGCTTTCCTCGCGCCTCTGAGTCGTTCTCTCGTCGAATGAGTACCTTCGACATTGAATGAATATGTGCGCGTTATAAATGTAAAATTATTATAAATGTAAGATGAAGACCTAAATTGCATTGATTGTAAAAGAAAAACTCCAACATGAATCTAGCCGTCAAAACCTACATCAGTACAAACCCCAGATTGTCAGAGACGCAGCTGACCATAAAATCAGCACAGAGTGACCTCAGGTAGGCGCGATGCAAGATTCACTTCAAAGGGAGGTCAAGTTGAATGTGAAGATGAGCTAGTCAATATTCAAATTCTAGCTCAGAAAGTAGCAATTTTTATCGCGACTCCGAACTTTACTGGGATTCTTTATTTAGACCCTAATTTTTTACGTTGCTTTCACGTAAGTAAATGTTTAACTTCTACAGTAGTTTAATTATTAACTAATAATGCGTGCTGATGTGCGTGTGTCATTTTGACATTGTAGGGAACGGTGGCACAGTGGTTAACGCACTCTACCCCGAATCCGGCGAGCGGAGTTCGATTCCCGGCCACGACTAACATCAGTGGTGAAACCTGAACCGATCCTGGGCCTACGCGAGGTTGATTCATACTTAAATACGTACTTCTTATCGTGTGTATAATCGGCATTGGGGAGACGAAGGCAGCCAGCCTGTCGTGGTGCAGGCCCCCCACCCTCTCGTGCGCAGTCCTAGCCTTTATCGGTTCTCCCTTACAACACTTTCTCCAACAGCCCCAGGGTAAGTTACACGGAGGATGTTTGTGGTTTTTGCCGCAGGGTGAGACCATGGGGAGATGGGGCTGCCTGGGCCTACTGGCCTGGCTCTGTCTCCTCTACTGCACGGGCCTGTGGGTGTTCACGCGCGGCTTCCTGCTCAACCGCTCCGAGATCATCCGCAACAGCTCGTGCTCCGACTTCCCCGCTTCGGCCGGCCCGGCCGCGCCGCCGGGCCGCGCCACCCCGGACCGGAGCTGCTGGCCGGTGCCCGCGCGCTACCGCCGCGCCGTCGTGGTCGTCATCGACGCTCTGCGCCTCGACTTCGCCACGTACGACGCGGCGCGGAGCGACCCCCGGCCGTACGAGAACCGGCTGCCGGTGCTCCACGCCGCGCTGCAGGCGGCGCCGCGGCACGCTCGCCTCTTCCGCTTCCGCGCCGACCCCCCCACCACCACGATGCAGCGCCTCAAGGCCCTGGCCACGGGAGGGCTGCCCACCTTCATCGACGTCTCGAGCAACTTCGCGTCGGCGCGCGTGGAAGAGGACAACCTGATCGGGCAGCTGGTCGCCGCCGGTCAGTCCCGCAAGTGTCGGGTGGGGGGAGGAGGGGGGGTATCGAAGGTGCACTGAGTCCCACCCCACTTCTAAAGGCAAGACGGGAGATGTAAAGACAACAAACATAAATGGAGAAAATATTAGCTGGAAGAACGTCGGTTAACCTTTTATAATGTCTCGCTTTTTGAGATAATAATAATTTCAATTTATATAGCGCCTTTCACCCGAGGGTCACAAAGCGCTGCACAAGGGCCGCGAAGAGGACGAGATGAAGAACGAGTGCTTGAAAGGGCAGAGATTAGAACGCTGAGATAGCTGTTGGCAATATCTCTTGAAGGGAAAGGAGGAGGAATAAGTAAGAAGGGCGTTAGCGGTCGATGCTAAATTCTCGAGGTGAGCGAGTGGAGACTTAGGTGGTTTGGGCACATGCTGAGTAGACGAGACACCAATGCAGGGAAGCAGGAGTAGAGGGAGACTGAGCGCTTGGTGGGTGTGTTGGAATGAAATATGAACACAGTAGATGTGAGGAGAGGAGGCACAAAATAGAAGTACAGTACAAGGTAGGTCATAGTGCGCTCTGTCGCAATCAATCAGCAGCTGATTTCGAGTGTATGCCATAATCCTGGATTTTACCCCAGTGGCCACGTTAGAAGTGTAACGCCATGCTGTGTAATGCCACTCTGTGCGTTTTCTGTGGTGCAGGCAAGAAGCTGGTTTTCCTAGGGGATGACACATGGATGGGACTGTTCCCCACGCATTTCCATCGAGCCTTTCCCTTCCCGTCGCTCAATGTGCGAGACCTGCACTCTGTGGACGATGGCATCTTGCAACACCTCTACGGCGAGGGTGAGAGAGTGTATGTAGTGCATGCAATGCCACTAGGGCGACAAAGGCTGCGAGCAGCTCGTGGCAAGTGTTTGCGCTGCGGCTGTGCTTCGCCGTCACCTCACGGTCTGGGGGATCTTCGCTCCCAAGTAATTACCCACATACGCATACAACACGACACGTGGTTTTTACAGAAAATGTACATTGGTACATGGTTATGGCTTCTAAGTAATACTCTGCTGCCTGTCTCAGCGGACTCATCATGCTATACGTGACTGGGGACATGTTTCCCGCTTACCGCCAACACCAGTGATGATTTTCTGCACCGGTCCTGGGCCTCCCCTAGATCAACTAAGCCTTAAATGAGTCCATAGTTTGGTATGTAAACATCCCGACTAGGGAGACAAAGACGGCTGTGCGTGGTGTTGGCCAGCCACCCGCTCGTGTGCCATACTGGCCTTCATAGGTACTCACTAACAACACTTGACCCTACAGTATGTTAAGGCTATACGGGGGATCTTTGTCGCTGTAATGTATACAATGGTATAAATTATCGTCAGACTTTGAGTTCTGGCGCCACACCTCTGAGTTCTTGATCGAACGATGCGTCCGATTCACGATGTGTGCACGTTATACATTGTTTATTATTATTTTTCTATTTGAAGCACATTCTGTCTTATACAGTATATACTCAAACCTTATGTGTAACAGAGAATGTGAAATTTTACAACGGATAGACTGATGTCACACTGTTTAGTGTGTGAATATAGTTGAATCTATGCCTTGAGGTGATAATGCATTCGGATGCATTTATTTGATAAGATAACCCTACATGTCTGTTGGAACAGATTTAATTTTTCAAATCTCATAGAACAGATATACCACACCGTGACCTACTCTTGCGAATGAAGATATTAGGAGACCTTTAACATTGCGCAGTAGCTGTTATGGGAATTGAACCACAGGCCTCATACTGGGTTATTACTATGCATTGATACCACGACCTACCAATAAGAATAATTGCAAAATGTATTAGTAACCTTTTGCAAAGTTCACCTTTGCTCAGCCTCTTGGTAAGACATTGTGGGTGGAAATAACATTCCTCATGCATTAAATTGTCAATTTGCAGAAGCAGGAAAAGCCTTAGCAAACAGTAGCTGATCTTCCGAAACTATAATCAACCTTTTTAAAACACCCTGTAAGCTCCTCTGTAATTAAATTGTTTCCGTCAGCAGGAAGTAGGAAAGGCGCTTGCTGCATTAAATCTGTTTAACTCAGGTGGTTCTGACCGATTCTGTTACCCTCATTAATGGATAAAACATTATTCAGAATCAAACTATTTGTATATTTATAGTTCATCATGAATTCAGCAATATGGATCGGGCTCTCACCATAAATGTTCATGCAGTGCAGAGGTAGTATCATGATTAATTGATGTTTATCCTGTGTAGAATGATATTGCTTAATTATTTGTGGCTGGGTTTCATTTATATATCACCACAGACTTTCACGTAAAAACATCGATGCAATACAACCACGATGTATTTTTTTTACATTTTTATGACAAAAATAACAGGTTTACTTGCTGGTTAGAACAAAACGCATTAACCGGTTACCTACATATTACATCATTGGTTTTCATTGCTTCTTTAAGTAATCGGTGTTTGCAGTCGCGTGGAAAATGAGTCACTGACCCAGACGAGTGAGGAGCAAGCTAATAGTAATAAAGGAGTGAATAAGCACGGTTAATCCACAACCGGTATAATCCGCTCACGGATAGTTGCATGTTAACTAAACTGTGACGATTGTACACGAGCTAATGTCCGTGCGTTGTTGTCCCCGTGTGCGTCTGTGCGCGCGCGCGCGAGCACAGTGGCCAAGAGCGACTGGGACGTGATCATTGCCCACTTCCTTGGCGTTGACCACGTAGGCCACCGCCTGGGGCCGCTACACCCGGTCATGTCTGACAAGCTGTCCCAGATGAATGAGGTGCTCAGGTTAGCACACGTGCTCGCCTGCTCGCCCGCTAGTCCGTCCGGCGCCTTGCCCGCTCGCCTGCTGCTTGCTAACCGGCCCGGTTTTCTGCCGGCTTTTTAGTCTAGTCGCCGACCCACCCTGCACGCCCTCCACCGTCGGCCCACCCGTGTGCCGCCCCGTCCGTTCTCTCGCTCGCACACACCGGCTCGCTGAGTTCACTGAGCTCGCCTCCGAGTGCCGGAGGGAGACGCTTGTTTACGTTGCGCATGACGGCATGCTTGTGTGCAGTACCTGTTAATTTTGGTTTAGCATGCCCTCATAAGTATTGCTGACATATGTGCGCGTTATAAATTAAACATTATTAGTTATTATTATTACTCGCCGCGCCACCGTGCGTCCTCTAGTGAGATGTGGAGCAGCCCCGTGAGGTGTGTGTTTGTTCTCCCGCGTCCCCGCGTCGCCGCTGCAGTAACCTGCTGCGAGAGCTGCCGCCGGACGCGCTGCTGCTGGTGATGGGCGACCACGGCATGACGGAGACGGGCGACCACGGCGGCGAGAGCGAGCGCGAGACCAGCGCCGCCCTCTTCGTCTACAGCGCGGTCCCCGTGTTCCAGGGAGCGCAGCCGCAGGTGGAACGCCGCGCCGAGTCACAACCCCGACGGCACGAGGGTTTAAATTTGTTTTAATTACAACGTAATGAAAGTTGAGGATTTCTACTCCACAGCTGTTCTCTAGAAACAGCCGTGTCGAGTTTCGCGACGTTTCGCCTCCCACGCTGGAGGCATCATCGGGCGTTCAGCCAACGTGGGAGTCGAAATGTTGCAAAGGGCAAAGAAGGAACACTTGACACGGCTCTCCCGAAAGAACAGCTATGGAGAACAATTCTCATACATCGAGCCGTGAAAACTGCATCAATCCAAAAAAAGGTCGACCTGGTCCACTTGGGTCTGGTCTCCACGGACCACTATGTGGCGCTCGCAGCCCATTGATGGGTCGCGACCCACCGGTTGAGAATGGCGGTAATAAACAACTGTCACTTTTAAACACAGCTGTTTTTATCAAGACTTCTGGCTGACTGGGACTTAGACTAAAAATGACGAAATGAATAAAATACATATTTTACTTTACTCATTCATGACTGATGGGTGCTGTGGGTGTGCAGGAGCCAAGGACTGTGTTCCAGACAGACCTGGTGCCGAGTCTGGCACTGCTGCTCGGGGTGCCCATTCCGTACAGCAACCTGGGCCAAGTCATCCCTGAGCTGTTTGGAGGCAGAGATGAGGAGGAGGATGACGACGGTGGCCTTCCCAGGGAGGGTGAAGCAATTCCTGCGGACGGCGAGAGCGTGCAGGAAGGGGAATCGGACTTGGCTCAACTGCCGATGCCTCTGCGGGCGCTTCATCTGAATGCGCAGCAGGTACGCCACTATATTGGAATGAGAGGATTTTATCACCACTTGTCCCCGATTGTTTGTCCACTGCAGAGCCCGAGCTGAATTCGGGCCGCGCGTCAACCCCCCTCGCCTGCAGGTGCAGCGCTTCCTCGACTCCTACGCGGCGCTGTCCGACGACCTGCCGGCGGACGCCCTGCGCGCCCTGCGTCGCGGCTTCTCCGACGCGGCGGCCGAGTTCCGGTCGCTGGCGTCGTCTCCGAGCCGCCCCGATCTGCGCTCCGCCGCCTCCGCCGCGCGCAACGCGACGGCGCGCCTGCGCCGCTACCTGAGCGGCGTGCGCCGCCTGTGCGTGGCGTCGTGGGCTCGGTTCAGCGTCCCGGCCATGCTCGCCGGCGTCGCGCTGCTGCTGGGCGCCGGCGCGGCGAGCGCCGCCCTCGCCTTCGCCGCGCCGCCCGACGGGCTCCCCGGGGCCGTCGCCGCGGCGACGCTGGTCGGGGCGCCGGCGGGGGCCGTGGTCGCCGCCGCGATTGAGGCGGCCTCGCCCGGGACGGGTGCCGAGCTGCGCCTGGCCGCGCTGTGCGGCGCCAGCCTGCTGTCCACGCTGGCTCTCCTCAGGCGGTTTCTGGGCGCCGCACCGACCGCGAGTCCCGCCGACCGGCAGAAGGACGGCGGCGCGGGCTCGGGCGTCGCAGCCGCGCTCGCCGGCGGCGGCTGTCTGGCGCTGCGCTTCCTCGCGCCCTTTTCCAACAGCTACTTGATCCGGGAGAGCCAGGTGCTGCCCTTTCTCCTCCAGTCGGTGGCCGCGTGGTCCCTGCTGAGCTGCAAGTGGTCGGGCAGCCTGACCCCGTCTCTTCCGGCCGGCGGCGGGGAAGCGTCGAAGCCCGCTCCGCAGCAGCAACAGAGCGCGGCGCCGCGCCAGCAGCGGGGCTGGTACGTGCCGGCTCTCACGCTGGGCCTGCTGTGCTGCTCGCGCCTCGCCCAGACGCTGCGCGTGTGCCGCGACGAGCTGACCGACTGCGAGCCTTCGCCGCTTCTCGCGCCGCCCTCGGCGCCGCGGCAACCGGGCCGCTCGCGCGCCGACGGCCTCCCGTTGGCGCTGGCCGCGGCCTCCCTCGTGGTCGCGTGGGCCTCGACGCGGGCCGCGCTGCGCCACCTCGGAAACCTCAACGACCTGCTGTCGCCGCCCGCGCTGCTGGTGCGCCTGGGCCAGCCCGTGGCGCTGCTGTGCGTGTGCTGCCACTGGGCGCTGGCGCTGTTTCCCGAGCGCGGGCGGCACGCGTCGCCCGTCCCCGAGTGGGCCCAGGAGGCGTTCCCGCGCGCCGTCTACGGCGTGGTGGCGCTGGGCCTGGCGCTGCTGCTGTGGCGGCCGCTCGCCGTGTACCTGGAGCGCCGGCGGGGCGCCGCCGCGGCAGCGGCCGGTGGCGCCAGCGACGCGGCTCCCTTCGTCGACTCGCTGGGGGGGTTTGCGCGCCCCGAGGAGAGGCTCCGACACGTCATCCCGCAGATATACAGGTGCCTGACGGACGTGCGCGTGCGTCGTGTGATTTCTGGCATGTTATATCTCGTGTTGTGTGGGTTGTCTCAGATTGCTACGCCCTGCTTTACGCCCCGCGTGCAAATAATGATAAAATAATTGACGCTTTGTTTTTATATACGAGGATTTATATTTTACTGTGACGATTGCGGCTGTCAATACTACGCCCACCCTTTAGACTGCTTTGAGTTGGTTGTCTAAAACTGGTTCTGCATCTTTTGCACCTTAAGGCCCACTTGGCCCTTTTGAAGTATGGTCTCCTCGGACCACTAGTCGGCGCTAGCGGCCAACCGGTGTGTCGTCAAGCAATGAGTGATAGAGAGTGCATCTGTGCGTTCCTCTGTCCCACCCCCCTGCCCCGCGCCTAGGCACGTGTCTCGCTCGCTCGACGCCCAGCTGAGCGCGCCGCTTGCGCCGGCAGCCGGGGCCGACGAGGGCGGCGGCGGCCGCAGCGTGGCGGCGTTCGGCCTGGGCTCGGCCTACACGGCCACGCTGCTGGTGCTGCTCACGAGCCTGGGCCCGCTGCTCGCCATGCTGCACCAGCCCGGCGCCGCGCCATCCTTCCTGCTGCTGTTCGTGCAGGCGGCGCTCATCCTGGAGCGCCGCGCCGCCACCGCGGGCCTACACGCTACGCCGGCCGGGGACGGCGCAGGTGACGTTGCGTGACGCGCAATGGCAGCGCCGGTCGCACGATCGCACTCGCGCCTCTTGTTATCCACATGTTACCGCCGGCGTGATTTAGTCCTCTTAGCCGTTACCCGCTTTGTTCTGTCGCGGTGAGCCAGAGCCTATGCTGGCAGACACAAGGCGCAAGGCGGGACTGTACCCAGGATGCGACGCAAGTCTATCACGGTGCATCGGGCGCCAATTTAGTCAGCAGGCCAGTTAACCTAGGCAGCAGCATGTCCGTGGACTGTGGGAGGAAACCAGGGTATCTGCTGGAAACTCACACAGACATGGGGAAGATAAAAACGCCACACATAAAGGCACCCGAGCCGGGAATCGAATCTGGGCCCTTCACGCCGTGAGGCCGCAGTGGTTGCTCGCCGCGCCGCCGCGCATCGCGTCGCTGTGCCGCATTGCTGTCTGCGCGACCCCCTTTCGTAGAGCTCCTGTGCGTGCCGGTGTCCGACGTGGCGATGTGGTCGCTGGCCGCGTGCCAGTTCTTCTACGCCACGGGACACCTGCCCACGTTCCCCGCGCTGCAGTGGAACGCGGCCTTCGTGGGTTTCCACGGGGGCCACGCGGGGCGCCACGTGCTGCCCGCCCTCCTCGTCGGCCTCAACACTTACGCGGCGCACGTGCTCTTTGCGGGTACGTGCACCACCCGGAATCATTTACAGCGGCTGCTGATTCCTGTCGGAGCTGTGTTTAAAACAAAGTCTGGATTGCATCCGTTAAAGTGACTTTTGTCGTGCAAACGGTCTATAGTCAATCTGGGGATAAAGGAAATGTGCAGCGATTTGTGGGAAATTCAAACTGGTTATTCATTGGGGAAACTAGGCCCTGGCATAGGAATGTGGATTTTCCCCCACCAGCTCAGGGCTGCCATCAGAGAGCCCAACACTCCGTTTAAGAGACAACATAACTTTCAGAACTGCTCTTAAGAGCTGTATTTCCGGGTTCTCCTTGGCGAGCGTTTTTCTCCTCTCGCCGGTAAGCGCCCCCGAAATAGCCGCTCTTGTGAGCAATTCCCTAAGCTGAGCCGTGCAAACCCTACAATCGACACGACGCGATTCTATAATCATGTCGCGGTTTCCGTCGCGGTTTCCAGCCGGGCTGCCGCTGCTGCTCACGTGGCCGTTTGCACGCGAGGCCGGCGCGGCGCGGAGAACCCCGGCGGACGAGGAGGGCGCCATGGGCATGGAGATGCAGCTACACGGCCGCCCCGAGCTCCTGCACAGGGCCCTGCTTCGCCTGGGCGCCACATACCTGCTACTCGTCGGGCTGCAGGTGACGCGCGGGACACACAGGCGGCACGACCGGCCGTTCGGTTCATTAGCCACGACCCCGCGTT
>JAZEWU010000009.1:9628221-9668353 GCA_036362915.1 Geotria australis
AGCCGGGGGGAGTATCGTGGGTTGTGCGGCGTCTCCGTGTACGACTTGAGCTCGTAGGCCACGCCCGAGTCGATCTCCATCGACTTGCGGGAGAAGAGCAGGCGGATGTCCGAGTGCAGGTAGATCTTGCCCGACTTGGAGCTCAGGAACCTGGGAGGGGGCGACGGCACGGACACGGCTCAGCACGTGGCAGCGCGGCAACGCGGCAACGCCGGAGGGGCGGCGGATCGACGGAGAATCGGCAGCACGGTTGAGCAGAGACGGGCCTGACCCGTCGCATCCTGCCAGCGAGACGCGGACACTTCGCACGGCAACGCAATCAGCCACAGTCCTGACAAAACACCCCAAAGACGACCTGTTCACCCTCGCGTACGAACGGCCTCCGAATCGGCATCTGGCGAAAACCAGTCGCGAAATCCGCTGGCGTTATAAACCGTTTTTACTATTATTCTGGCGAGCCCGGCCCGGCTAAAAAGCACCACGGCGCTCACCGCCACCGGCCAACCATCGCCGCCGTCGTTACGCGCGTGCGGGGCACGGCGCGCGTGCTTACCGCAGGTGGATCAGGTATCGCAGGGCCCTGTCCTTGGCCCTGTCGACGTGGTTGAGAGCCGCCGGCGCGGCGTTGGGAGGGGAGGCCGAGCGCAGGCGCCCGACCGCGGGAGCGGTGGCGGCGGCGGCGACGTTGCTCCCATGGCGGGCGTGGGGGCCGGGGCCTGGCGTGGCGGGCACGGCGGGCGCACCCGCCCTTCGCGCCACGGGCACCGAGAAGGTCCTCTGCCGCAGGAAGGTGTGGTGCCCGCCCGGCATGTCCCGCAGGTCGTAGATCACCACGAACATCTTCACCACCGTCTTGTTGGGGTTGAACAGGGTCTGCTCGGGAGGGCGGCAGCGGCACGCGGGTTTCGTCACGGCGCGGTGATTTAGCCACGTGTGCGGGGCGGCACAGGCGGTCCCAACGCTGGGTTGTGTGCGGTCCTTTGAGTAACAATAATAATAATTAACGTGCCGCGCGGCGTTGCTTCAATCTCGAAGAGACACACGATGATTCGGAGGCGCGAAGAACCGCGGAGAGGTGGGGGAGGAGGCAAGGCTGCCACGCAGAAAGCCAGCAAGAATATTTACCGCTGCTGTCCTCTATGTGTGAAGACGTTATCGGCCAAATAACGAGTGTTTCTTTTTATCTAGGGAAGGAAACCGGAGTACCCGGGCACACAGCGAGAACGCACAAACTCCATACGGAAAGGCGGCACCCAAGCCGGGAATCAAACCCAGAGCTGCTCTCTGCTGCGAGTGTGTGTACGTACGCGCGTAGCACGTGTGTGTGTGTGTGTGCGTGCGTCCGTGTGTGTGCGTGCGTGACACAGGCGCCGTGGTGACGTCACCGCCACTTAGTGGCGAATGGCGGTTGTTGTTGTTGTGCGTGTGTGCGTGCGTACCACTTGTATGGTGCCGGCGCGCGGCACGTGGTAGCCTCGGCAGCCGTGCGAGCGCAGGCCGAGCACGCCCAGGTAGGGGGAGGGGGCGCCGTCCTGAGCCACCGAGAAGAAGGACACGTGCACGGGCAGCACCACGTGGCGCGGGCAGAACGAGCCGCTGGCGCCCAGCTCCGCCGTGAAGCCCGCCACCGAGCCCAGGGCCGGCAGCCGCGCGTTCAGCACGCACTCCTGCACACACAGATAGATTTAGATGTTTATTATAATAATAATAATTTTACATTTATAACGCGTGGCACATATTCATTCAACGTCAAAGGCATTCATTCGCCTAGAGAACGACACGGAGGCGCGGCGAGGAAAGCGCAAGAGAGGCGGAGGAGGCAGCCAGACGTGGGCGGGTCGCCCTGAAACTCCCATGAGTCGGACCGATCCTCGTTTCAACCGACTCGCACCGAGTCTCGCTGAAACTCGTACGACGACAACACCGGCGCCTGGGTCTCGCTCCGGTCTCCGTGAATCTCGCTCACCTCGAAGTTTCCGAGCAGGCAGCGGGGGGCGGAGGGGTCGTGCTTGGCGGGGGGCTGCTGGGCGCGCTCCTCGTCTGCGTGCACCGCCGCCTTGAGGCTGCACCCCGTGACACACACACGCGAGCAAGTCACCGACCGCTCGGCACGTCACCGACCGCTCGACGCGACGCTCCGGGCGAGGGGCGCCGAGATCCCCGATAATTCGTGACGGCCACCGCCGCGCCTACCCGTGGGTGCCGTCACGCCCGGCGAGCACGCTTCTCTGCCGTCGCGAGACGTTTGACACGGCGGGACGACCGGCCCGCGCGCGCATCGCCGGGTTTGTACCCCGACGGCACCGTTCGTGTCACGCCGTGGACAGAGAATCCGGTCGGATCTCTCTCTCTCTCTGTGTGGCGCGACCTACAGAGGCAGGTGTCACAGAGCTACCTCCCGAGACACTTTCAAGTCACCCGGCCCACGCCGCAGTCGAGGGCGAAACTGCTCCAGCTGCTCTGCGAATGGTTGTCGCGTCAGACAAACCCATATATTATTCGTGAGAGCTGGAATTTATCCAAATTTGGCGCGGAACCGAATTTAACGTCAATATTGGCTTCGTGCAATCATAGGTGACCAGACAGAGACCGTCGTCTCACTACACCTTAGAACCCGGTTTAATCCAAGGCGACTGCCTGGTTTTGAACCCACGCGCACAACGTATCCAGCTCAGCGCTCTGACCTCTGACACGTACCTTTTAACGTGACCGTTCTTGTGCAGCAGCGAAGCGTCCAGGTCGAAACACCCCGAGTTGCCTTTCCTAAAGGGGACCTGTACAGCAGCAGCAGCACACAGAGAAGACACAGCACCCAGCACAGGCTTTAGATCTAGCCAGGCCACACAGAAGCCCATCAGCTCTGAATTTCATAAGATAAGCTAAGAATTAAATATCGTACACCCACCTCCATCCGACACAGCCAATCGGTACGGTTTGGTCGTATGTTTATTATTACAGCAGAAAAAATACCCAGCGAGCTTGCAAGCTCCTTACGGGGCTCCTGCGACGCAACAAACATACGAGTTGCTGAACATTTTTTTTTTATATACACAAGATTTCAAACAACCAAAAAAAAATGTGAAATCGACCAAAAAAATAATTTACACATAGCATTTACACTTAAGAGCACGTGATACGCGGGCAAAGCTAGAATAGAGCCGAGAATCAGCTCGGGCGTTATCACAGCCCCGGGGCTGCCCGAGGCAGGTGCTGCCGACGCAGGGCGGGCGAGTGGGCGGGCGCACCGGGCTGGACGAGACGGGTAGGCCCGTGCGTGGGTGGAACGCGGCCGGCGCGGCCTTGTCCAGCAAGCGACGCGCTACGGGTCGCTGGAGGCCCGCGGCCGCCTTGCGGCACGGCTGCGGCTGCGCCGTCGCGAGCACCGCCTGCGGGGAGAGGGGCCGAGGCTGAGAACCGTCGTAACTCGGTGCCGTTTCAGGCAACGGCCCTCCACCTTCACAGGACAACCGGCGGCAGGGTGGCGTGGTGATAACATCCGCGCCTCGCGGAAAGAATGGTCTTGCCCGAGGCGGTTCGATTCTCGCCTTGGGCGCCTTTCTGTGCGCAGTTTGTGTTGTTCTCCTCCCACTGCTCTGCGTGGGTTTCCTCCGGGTTCTCCGGTTTCCTCACACAGCTTAAAAAAATACTCGTTAATTAGTTGGCTGATAACATCATAATATATAGGAAGCAGTGTGGCAATATGGCGCTGGCAAACCGCCTGGCTGCGTCCTCCGCCTCTCTGCGCTTTCCTCGCTATGCCCGAGTCGTATTCCCGTCGAATGAATATCTCCGACATTGAATGAATACGCGCGCGTTCTAAACGTAAAATTCTTATTATCATTAACAAAGGGCCGCACACGAAGCCAACATTCGGTACGTGCGCGCTCGCGGCCGCGTTGCCTCTCTCACCTGGCACGCCGCGCTCTGGCCCGCGTGGCCGCCCGGGGAGGCCACGCCGCATCCGCACGCGGGCACCAGCACGGGGACGGGCGTGAGCGCCGCGGCGGGGCCGGGGGGAGGTTGGGGGGAAGTCCTGGCGCCGTCGGGCAGCGCGGGGCCCGAGCGGGCCACGCTGCACTTGGCCGGCGGCGACTGGCAGGGGTCGGCCGCCCCCCTCGCCGTCTCCTTGGCGCCCGTCGCCGCGGCCGCCGCCGACGACGCGGCCTTGGTTCCGTGCGGAGGCGGCGAAGGCGGGAGCAGCTTGCGCTTGACGCGCGCCTTGAGCGGGAGGGCCGCGGCGGCGCTCGACGGCGCGACGGGGGTCTCGCCGCTTCCCCGGCCGGGCGGCGGCGCCTTCTCGCCGCGGCTCGGTGTCCTCGGCCGCTCGCGCTCTTCGAGCGGCGCCTTGGCGGGCGGCGTCGCGCCGCCGGCGGCGGCGTCGCGCTGCGCGTCGCCCGCGTTCTTCATGTTCCTCCAGGAGGACAGGGCGAACGGCGACTCGGCCTTGCGCTGGAGGTCGCGCGCCGAGCCCAGGCGCACGGCGCACAGCGACGCCTCGAGCGTGCACAGGTCGAGCTGCTGCGCGATGCTCGAGATGATCTCGCGGCTCTGGTAGATGGAGACGAGCGGCGAGCCCTCCTTGGCCTCGCGCGCCGGCTCCGACGCCGGTTCCGCGGCGGCCGCGGCGGCGATCGCGGAGTAGTTTTTGGTCGACAGCGCACCGCGCAGGCCGCCCGCGGTCCTCCTGTCGGCGGGCGCCTCCGGCGGGCACCGCTGCGGCTGGCCGGCGGGCCTGGCCCAGCACGCGTGGTGCGACGCGCCGTCGTCGGGGCACTCCCGCCGGCGGCAGCCGGGAGTCCTGGCGCGCTCGCAAGCCGCCGCCCCCGCCGGTCCGGCCCCGGCCGCCCCCGGGCCGGAGCGGATGTACGTGAGCACCATCTTGCCGACGACCTTCTGCCGCGGCCGGCGCTCGTCGTCCGGCACGAAGCGGTCGTACTCGGCGGATCGCGCCAGCTCCGACTCGGCGTCGTCGCTCTCCTCCTCCTCCTCGTCATCCTCCTGCTCTTCGCGCCGCGGCAGCCGCGACTGCGCCGCGCTCCCGGCCCCGGGCTCCGAGCCCGGCTCGGCGGTCGCCGCGGCGGCGGCGGTCGCCGCGGCGAGGGCGGCGAGGGAGGGGCGCGGCGGCGGCGGCGCGTGCGCGCGGCACGGCACGGCCGGCGGCGCCGGCAGGCGAGGCAGCGCCGAGACGGACACGCGGAGCGTGCGCGTGCAGGCCAGCGCCGGCATGGGGAACACGTGCTCCTCAGGCGACTCGGCGAAGTCCTGCTCCGTGGCCTCGCCCGGAGCGCACACCCTGGGCGACGCGGAGAGCGGGAGGTCAGACTCGGCGCGGCGCGACAGTGACGACGCTAATACGGCTCGCGGTACGGACCGGTTAAACGTACACGCCCGCCTTTAGTGTAAAGGCTGGTTTTACGAGAGCGAGTGGGTTAGGATTGAGTGGGTGTACGGGTGTGTTTATGTGCGAGTCTGTGTTCAGGTAAGGGTGGGTTTACGGGCGAGTCGGTATTTAGGGTTACAGTGTGTGGATTAGCCTTCGTTGGTAAGCGACTGTGTTTGCACGCTCATATATCATTGGGTCAATGAACGACTCATATCGGCGAGTGAATAGGCGAGCTTATTGGCGAGCCAAGGGGCCCGGTATATTCGGGGGCGGGGAGAGACTGCGTGGATTGGTAAGCAAATGGGTTCCTTGAGGGAGCAAGCCGACAGAATGTTCCAGGGGCTAAACCGTCGATCGGGTCCTCACCGGTAGAAGATGGAGTGGTTGAGTTTGCCGTGCGCGGCGCTGAGCCAGGCACTGAGCTGGGAGAAGTGTATGTAGGAGCGCACGGCCTGCAGCAGCGTCGCCTCCGACACGGCCCCCTCGCCCGGCCTGCGGGCCGCACACACACGCACCCCGCTCGGCACGGCCCTCTGGCGCGCACCACGCCTGCCGGAGGCGGCGGCCGCGGTCAAGTGCCCGCTCGGCCAGCGCCGCAACTGGGAGCTGGTAGCTGGTGCCCGGTAACTGCTGCCGCCGGCGGTATCGGGCTGCTGGTGCTGCTGCCATCGTTGCTGCTAGAGCCTAGATGCTGCTGGCATTAGCCGGCGTCTGGTAATTGTTGGTGGTATCTAATTGCCGCTTTCGACACTTCACGTGGCCTCAAGGTGCATATGGCCTGGCACAGGCGCCAAGGTGACGTCACCGCCACCTAGTGGCGACTGGCGGTTGTTAATAATAATAATAATTCAATTTATATAGCGCCTTTCACCCGAGGGTCACAAAGCGCTTCTGGTGTCTGTCTACTGCCAGCATATGATTGGCGGAGGCTGGTTGCTCACGGTCGCATTGACCAATGCCTGGGCACTGGCGCTGGCGTGAGCCGGGACCTGCTCTTTCGCGCTGGGCGTCGCGTTCGAGCGACGGGAGGTACACTTTGGGGGACGGTTCAGGGTGTGGGGGGTGTTCGGGGCTGGGGTTCAGGGGGTCCAGGGCGTTCCCGCACCTGCGCGGTGCCAGGTGCAGCGCCCAGCGCTCGAGCAGCAGCGAGCCGCGTCCTCCGCCCGCGCCCACCACCTCGGCGTCGCCCGCGTCGCCCGCGTCGGCGCCGCTCCGCTCGCCGGCCGCGCAGCAGCTGGCGCGCAGGCCCACCTCCACCATGACGGGCACCGCGTTCCTCCACAGCAGCAGCACGCGGGCGCGCGTCAGCTGGTACAGGCGGCACTGTACGCGGGGAGACGGGGACACGGAGTCGCGTTAGCAACGGCGATGAGAGGAGGCGGCGCGAGGAACGCGCGTGTTGGAGAACGCACGCTCGCACGCGGCACGTTACAGGCGTCGTCCTGACCGCTGAGGAACGTGAGCGGGTTCGGGCGGAGGACGCAGCGGGAGGAATGACTCTGGCCGGCGCTGGGACGCGGTTTACACGACGCTACAGATTCGTTTGAAAAGTTTCAAATAACTACTCACAAACGAAGGTACCCGTATAGCCTGAAGAAACTGCAGGGTCAAGTGCTGTTTGCGAGTAGCACCTATAAAGGTCAAAGCGGGGCATTAAGAGGGTGGGTGGCCAGCACCACGCCCGGCCGCCTTTGTCTCGCCACTAGTGTTGTTTACACACCGGACCAGATACTTATTTGAGGCTGAGTCGACCCAGGGGAGGTTAAACTGGTTCAGATAACAGTGGCTGTGAGCGGGACTCGAACCCGGGTGGCCGTGTTTGGAGCGCAGCGTGTTAACCACTAAAACCACCGCTCCTCTATTCACACACACATACATGCAGAGCTGCCGCACACACCCCACACGCTTCCCCACGCACTCACCCACACACACATCCAACACTCACCCACACACGCCCCACACACTCACCCACACACCCGACACTCACTTGCAGACACAAACAAAGATCCCCTATATAGCCTTAACAGACTGTAGGGACAAGTGCTGTTAGCGAGCACCTATGAAGGTCGACACGGCACACGAGGGGGTGGGTGACCAGCACCACGCCCGGCCGCCTTTGTCTCCCTAGTGGCGATGTTTCCACACCGCACTAGGTACTCATTTGAGGCTGAGTCGACCTAGGGGAGGCCCAGGACCGGTTTCAGAAAATCGTCACTGGTGTTGGCCGTGAGCGGGATTCGAACTCGGGTCGCCAGATTCGTAGCCCAGTGCGCTAACCACTGGGCTACCGCTCCCCACACACTCGCCCGCACACTCCCCACACTCAGACTAACCCCGCACACACCCGACACTCACCCGCACTCACTACACATTCACCAGCACACACCCCACACGCTCACCCGCACACTCACCCAGACACACCCGACACCCACACACACTCCCGACACTCAGCCGCACACACCCGACACTCACCCGCACTCACCCGAACACCCCCACACTCAAGACTCGCCCCGCACACCCCCCGCACACCCCGGCCACGCACCTGCTCGCTGCCGAGGCTGCACACGTGCGTGCCGTGGCTGGCCCGCTGCGGGCAGTGCGGGCCCTCGGCGCGGCCCTTCACGGAGGCCTCCGGCGTGCGGCCCTCGGTGATGAGCTGCGTGAGGGCCACCAGCAGCTCCTCGGGCTCCCACTCGCCGCCCTCCGGCGGGGCGTCTGCACGCGACGGCACCGCGCGGTTAGCACCGCCTCACCACCCACGTCGCCCGTCAGGGTGGCGCAGTGGTAACATCCGCGGCCTCACACAAAGAACGGTCTTGCCAGAGGCGGTAGGTGGGAATCGTTAATTAGTTGGCCGATAACATCATAATATATGGGAAGCAGTGTCTAGTGCAGAGGTGTCCAAACTACGGCCCGCGGGCCAACTGCGGCCCGCCATTCATTTTTAATTGGCACGTATCAAAATCTAAAAATATAATGGTCTATGGCCCACACATAATATTTGTGCTTAACTGCATTGTGAGTGGCCCAGTCCTTCGTATATTTTTTTGTATGTGGCCCTCAGGAAAAAAAGTTTGGACACCCCTGGTCTAGTGGCACATATGGCGCCGGCAAACCGCCTGGCTGCCTCCTCCGCCTCTCTGCGCTTTCCTCGTGCCTCTGCGTCGTTCTCTCGTCGAATGAGTACCTTCGACAGTGAATGAATATGTGCGCGAATGTGGCAGCGAAACAGCGATGGAAATGAAACATTCCAACGGCCAGGGACCAGTGTCTCCATACAAGTAAAACTGTTGCTTACCGCAAAATGGAATTCAGCTTATCCGCTACAATTAAAACGCCTGGGATTTGAACTCAACAAAGCCAGAGTAGCTCTGCTTAATGGTACCAGCGTCAAAACTAACCCAGGGTGCAGCGCACCAAATTCACTTGTTGTACTGTACCACGCTCCCACACCTGTGTTCCCCCACATTCACTAAGCCGCACCGACACATTTCGTGCACCTAGCCCAGCAAAGTGGAGACATCACTGCCAGTTATGGGAATACTGTACTACCAGCCGTTGTGTCCGTCTGTCTGTGTACCCTATCAGCTGTTTTAATCCAGCCGCAGGGATCCGTGGCTTCGGCGTTGTGTACCCAAACGCAACCGGGACAAGTCGGCGCTTGTCGGAATTCCGACGCTGCCCGCAGCAAGTCGCGGGCATTGCCGGAGGCGAAACGCTCCGAGCCCGGTGCGTTTCGCACAGCCTCTCAACACTCCAGGTTTCCGCCTTCTTCAGCGATGTATTTTTAGTTCTCCCTCCTCGCAATAGCATTGCAAGATTACGACACGGACATTCCTCCCGCACGCACAAAACGACAGCCGTCCGCGAAAACAAAAGACAGGTGGAGGCATGCCCAGCTCAGCCCGCATGTCGCCCACGTCACGTCTTTTAAGGATCGTGTTCGGCCCGACCGGCTTGCGTACGCACGCAAGCGTTGACCTTTACACGCCGCTCCACCTCCGTCAGGGATCACTGACCGCGACTCGCTCGCGCACGCGGAAGGTGCCTGGGTCTGCCGAGTAGTCGGCACGCTCCCCGGTTATTGCAGAAATCCGAGGAAACGCGATAATGCAATCTACGTGCCGTGGAGAAGGGCCATTGCCCAAAGCGTTGCCCATTATATACCTATTCGTTTTAAGGCCGTGTTATTGCCAAATGTGCTGAGTTCTCTGTATAATTCGCGCTTGTGCACAGCTGCCAACGCAAACCAGGAGGGGGGGGGAGTCTACCCTTAGCAGTTCGGCGCTTGATAAAAAAGTAACATAATAACAATAACATATTCATACATACGTTGAATGCACAGCCTATATGAGAAATATTAAATCACGCCTGATTTATCACCTGCCCGTGTGACTTGGCCTGAATCCTAAGCGTCCTACTCTGGTGCAAATTAGACGTCCGTCACAGCTGTACTTACGCTAAAATGAGATCACCGCGAAACGACTGGGTTTCAAAGTTTCAAAACATGTTTTACAAAAACTGGGTGGGGGGACCTGGTGTGCAATCATCGCACGCCGCAACCGCACCAATAACAATAATAACAGGTGTATTTATAACGTATAAAAAGACGGTGACGCATTCTTCATAACGAGAGCACGGTCACGCTGTAGCCGAGTTGGCTAGCGAGCGCCACTTAGCGGTCCGTGGAGACCAGACCCAAGCGGGCCAAGTGGGCCTCGAGGTGCAAAAGGTTGACGACCCCCGGTCTAAACCACACATGCAATGTTAATGACCCCCGGGTACAACAGCACAAAACTCCAATAAGCAAATTTACACGATCGATCGCGAATTCTATTTGCGGTGAGAAAAGTATTCCGCGCTGGTATTATTTCCTCGTGTCACATTCTCGAGGTTTCACGTAGCAACGCCGGTATTGCATCCATCGCGTGTGTCCTCCCCCCACGTTGCGTGCGAGACACACACACGCCCTTATGGTCCTGTCTGGCAGGAGCGTGCGTTAGTCTGTGTGGTTATACGCTCAGTATATTGGCTAGCGTGCTGCGCTCCGAACCCGGCGACCCGAGTTCGATTCCCGCTCACGGTCAGCACCAGCGGCTATTATCTGAACCGGTCCTGGGCATCCGTTAGGTCGACTCAGCCTCACATTAGTACCTAGTGCAGTGTGGGAGGAAACCGGAGAACCCAGAGGAAACCCACGCAGAACAGGGGGAGAACACGCAAACTCCACAAAGAAAGGCGCCCGAGCCGAGATTCGAACCCGGGACCTTCTTGCTGTGAGGCGCAGATGTTACCACTGCGCCACCCTGCCGCCCAGGGGAATGGCCCGGGACCAGTTCAGACGTCACCCGCCACTGAAGTGAGCCGTGGACAGGAGTCAAACTCTGATCACGGGATTCGTGACACCGCGTACCGAGTGAGCACAGTACAACAGGTTTCGAACAGGTTGCCGTTGAAAGCGAAGAATCTCTTTGTGAAACCAAGATTCCTCCCGCACGTTTAAAACAAGCACCCGGAGAGGAACTGACAAAACATCCCCAGCTGGCCTCTCTCATCGAGGAGGCTCTGCGAGGTTTTCCTGGGTGAAATATTCAGCATGTATTATTTATTCATTGTAAATCTACTGCAGAAATAAATATTAAGAGTGAAATACAAGCCTGCGAAAAGGAAACCCGGCGATTCCGCCTCCGCGCTCATCTATTAATGAGATCTCTGCTCTCTGCGATTGACGCGATTACGCAATACTGTACTCTGACACAAGGTGTCAAACACTCTGGGGTACTCAAGACGATGCTGCTGATTCCCATGAGTCACAATGACACTGCGTCTACTCCCCCTTAACATTAAAATTACGATTTACAGACAAATGAAAATCCACTGCTGGATAAAGGCCTCGCACCCCCCCCCAAGTCAACTCACATCGTGTTGGTTCGAAGGCGAACCCAGGACCAGTTCAGATATTACCCACCAGTGACGTCATCCGTGCTTGAGAACTGAACTCGAGCGTTGATGATGGGACGCGAAACGTCGCGAGGGAGAGAGATCGCTCGACACGGCTGTCCCGAAAGAGTAGCTCTGAAGAGCATCCATCATGAATCAAGCCGTGAAAACGTACATCAGTAAATTGAACTCAAGTCACCGGGATGATAGGGAAGCGCGCCAACCGCTGCACCACCGCTCCACCGCATACTCCGCTTGTACAGTAATAGACAGACACCGCATTCTGCTAACTAATGAAGCATCGGGACTCTGTTAATTTAGCTGGGCTTGTAAAAAAGCAGCGCGCTGGCAACCGCAACATAACAGATTTAATTAAACGTCTGAGTCGTGCTACTGCCTTCAGGGCACAATGGAACGAATTACTCTTCTCATTTAACAACCCCCAACCGACCGCAGACAGACAGACACCGCGCGCTCCTAACGAGACACGACAGGCCTCCGTCCACTCTCCTCCAAGGGCCTTGCGTCACGCAGCCGTAAAACAGCAGCAGGCTCCACCGGCGCGGTTCAATCAAGATTGATAATCTGGATTATGTTTACCCTTAATATGCTTCACTATCGCGATGCACAGCGTCGGCTGCGTCGACGGCACAGCCACGCGGGCACAACGAACCGTGTGCGGTGAAAGCCGCTCCTGAAATGGAACGCTCGCGAAGAGTTCGGATGTGGCGATCGCTACCGCCTCGATCGTCCGTCGTCGCCCGTCATTCTCGGCATGGATACGTCTGCCGTACAGGTGGAAGCGGTGAAATCGGCGCGTGCGCAAGGTGCGGGGTGAATCGTCGCGTCGCAGGATCGTGAGACACGGTGGCGGCTTGGAGAGGCCTTCATCCATCTGGATCGATCATGGACGATATTGATAGATTTCCTACATCCCCTCAGTCAACTCAACTTAAAAATCATCCCTTTATATTCACTTACCGATCGGTACTTTATTTTACGTTCAAAATACTCGTGAACAAAGTGTCTGGCCATACGAATCAACGCACGAAAAGCGTCTTGAGGTTCCCGCGAGGTTTTGCCGAATGAAGGCTTAACTGATGCAACACGGCGCTTTGTTGTGGCACCACCGGCGGCACCCCTTGGCGTACCGCGCCGGCGTCAGTAGGCGCTCGCTAACAGCAACCGCCACGGCGCTCTGCATACGAGAAGGCGGGACGGCAAGCACGTGCAAGTATTTGCGCTCGTATATTCCCGTGTCCGGTGGAACAACAGGCCCGAGTCTACACTAACCGCCGTTCTATTAATCAACGGGGGCCGAAAAAAAATGCCACTCTCACGAACGTAGCCCTTCGTTGTGTTTAATGGTGAATCAGTGCCCTTTAATTGCATACGTCGTCGTGTCGAGAGTCTCCGCGGGGTCTAGTCCCAGAGGGCACGCTCGCCGCTAAAAGCACGAGCTCCGGCTCGCAAGCCTCCTGCCGGCTCCACCGCGCCGGCACTCACACACGCACACCGCCACCGCCACCTCCCGCCGTCGTAGTCTCCCCTCACCGCCCACGCGCCGTATCGAAGCCGCGAGCGCTCGGCATCGATGGTAAGACCCAATAGTAACGACGGCAATGACGGCGCTAACTCCCCCACCCACACCCCCAACCGCCCCCCGTGCTAATCTTGTCAACGAACCGCCCGCTCGCTCGCAGACTGAACCGCGATGCCCTAGTGCGCTGGCGGCGGGGAAAATGATTCATGGGCGGCGCCAGCTGCTGCCGAGGAGGTGCCCGCAGGGTGGCCTTCCAACGGAGAAAGACGCCAAGAAAAACGCGTCCGAGCGGTCCGCGTGTCATCGATCGGTTTGCGGCGTGTTTAGAGGGGTCACCTACCTCGTCAGGAATTTAATAGCTTTGCCCACAAGCAGCAAAAAAATCAAGGAAAGGTCAACTCCGCCGCGGCAACGCCGAGCCAGCCTCAATTTAGATAGATGGATGTTTATTATTACGGTAGAAAAAAAATTACCCTGTGAACTTGCACGCTCTGGAAACGCGCGAATCAATGCCTGCTGGAATAGTTTTTTCCGCATGTTCATAAAAACCGTGCTTACCTTAATTACAAAGTGAAAGTGTTTCCAACATTTCCCCAAAATCTTACAGGCCCCAACCAGTGTACAACGCCGTACCTAACAATTTACAACGTTGTACCCAACTGGCCTTTGCTCACTTCACGAATGCGCACCCCTCTCTCTCTGCGCCCCTCTGTGTGACCGGCCGTTCGCCGCCCTCCGTCGGCGGTGTGACAGTGCCCGCGCGCTCGCCACCCGCACGACGCTGTGGGGTCTGAGAGAATGGCGGCGCGTTCCGACGCAGCGGCTACTCTCGGACCAAACGGTGCGGTGTCTTCGTGGTTTCACGTTCGTTTTTTGTCTACGTCTTCGTCAAGTAACAAGGACAGCTGTCGGTTTCTCCTAGTCGTTTGCAGAATGACAGTAAACAACGCCGGGGTCTGAGAGAAACGGTATTTCGATCCTCTGTATGTCCTGTACATATGGTAGCGTTGACAAATAAAGTTGAATTTAAATTGAATTTTGCCTTCTCGTTGAAACTGTGGCGGAACATCTCAACTCGGCGCCGCACCTCCTCGCGTGCACAGGGAACACGCTCCCCGTCAGCCAATCGGAGCCGGCACTGTGTTGCTATGCTCGCTCAGAGCGCTCCCGCCCCCGTCTCCAGCTCGCTCCCTCTGCGTGTCTGTCGCGCGCACGCGAACCGTTTTAACCCGTTTTGTCTGTCGATGGTAGACTTGCGATTTTCCCCGTGTTTATTTTTTCCGACTTTGCGCGGGTTATCTTTTACTCGCGCTCACCGGCAGAACGAGCGACGAGACGACGCGTCTCCGTCGCGCGCGACGGTCAAAGCGTCCGCCTGCTGAGAGCGGCGGCGCGGCGGTTCCCATTCGCAGGTGGAATCGCGCATTCCACGTTACCACGGTGAGGGCCGGCACATCCACAGAAAGACCACCGTTGACCTGCCACAACGCCTCGTCTCCCACGCATGCACACGTGCCTGGATTATCTGAAGCGTCATCAAAGGCAGGGCCTCTCTGCCCGAACTGTTTCGGGACACCAAGTGCTCACTCAGAGGAACAAGAACGATTAAGTCAGAGAATATGGGCCGGCACACAAGTACACGGTGACCTACTCTCACCAGGACAAGCGGTTTAGAAAATGGATGGATTGATGTAAAACAAGCTAGATGCAAGTGCAGAATATAACCAGTGCTATGTGGTGAAGGTGAAATGCCTTCTTGATACACATTTCATAAATGCAAGATGATAACATAATGATGCAGCATGTGTTAAGGAAGCACGAGATTACTCGCGAGGCCCAGCGCTAGATTAAGGCGCTAATGGGGCCTGAAGTTTGCTCCAGCATTGGCAGCAGCGCGTCTTGCTGCGAGAGGGCGCCGTTATTGATGCAGGAGCGCAGTCAGGCAAGTGCTCCACACCTGTACCGCAGGCCCTGCCTACGATTATCCGCAATCACCTGAACGATCCGATCCCTAAATATTATTGACTCGAAGCAAAAATACAAATAAAATATGAACTAGCGCAACTAACAATTTAATCTAGTCAACAATACGCCTCCATTCCGCATATGTCCCTGAACGTATACAAATAAAACGTCGTCCCGCGTCATATCACGTAGCCGCGTACGAGTGGTTTCAAACCGGATACGTCGCGGATTTTGGGCAGAAACAGCTAAGCCGCATCATACACGCAAAATCGCACAAACCGAACACGCTTAAAGCGAGTGAACCTCGTATTTTGGGAAACTTTTATTCTCACCGCGGGCCAAACGCGTGTGCCCTCCACCGCTCGTGGACAGAGGCGCGTGCCCACCTCAAATGCCCTCAACGCCGCTCACCTCCTCCAACGCGGGCGCCGTTGTTGGCACGAATTGCGGCGGGCGCGCGACGCTTCGATCGAGCGGCCGTGACGCGTTCGATTGGCGGGTTAAACCGTGCTTGGTCAATCTTCACCCCCGTCGGCCCGGTGACAACATTGTACAGGCAAAGTTCAAACTGCTTCGGAGGGTCCTGGCTCGCCGTCTCGGGTTGCTAATCAAAGGCTGAAATCGCGCGAAATCCCTGAACGTATGCCGAAGAACTCTCACAAGTGCATCTCATTTCACGCTGCAAAGCCCCCCGAGCCTGTCAGTTCCAACACCGGGCAAATCCCCCACCGCCCAGGGTCTCAGAACCAACGCTCACGCTCGCGTCAATTTTCATCTTAAACAAAAAAACCCGCAAACGATGCGGCGCTCTTGAAGATGGCCTTGAGTAAAATATAACGGCGTTACGGTGAACGACGTAAAAAAAATGTAAAAATGAAGTCAACTCTGCATTTTCTGCGGGCGGCCAAAACAGAACCGCATTTGAATCCGTGATAGCGGCTGCGAGTTTTGTACTGTAAACATTAGTTTGAATGCGAGCAGCTTAACAATCGCAGGAGGCATGACTGCACATGCCGTCACGATCATAATTCAAACGCGCGGTAAATCACAAGCCGCCGCGCGGACCAGCCGTGCGGGTCTGCTCCGTGCAAAAAAAAAACACACACAAAAGAATACTAATCACCGCACTACATTTCATTGGATTGTGTAAAGGGCGACTTCTAATTTGCCAGCGGAGGAAAGATATGTGCGAATACGTCTGGCGTGGAGACGGAGCGATGAAATCAGCAATTAAATCCGAGAGGATTGCGTTGCCAGTGGTGTTCCAGTCGAATAATTTCCGCCAAAATATTACAAATCAAAGGGAATTGGAAAGGAGAGGGAGTGTTTATTTTCTCACCGATGGCATCCCCCGAACATGCTATTGGGAAGTCACGCTCCGAAGCCACTGGATTTCCCACTTGAACGCAATTCAGATGAGCCTCGCGTCACATCAGGAAACAGGCCCCAGATGAAGACACCAAGGAACAGCTTCAAAAGCTGTCAACTTCAAGCCCTCTCTCATCCGGCCTTTCATTCAGCAGCGGAGTGACAAACGGCTGCAGCTAAAGGAGACAGTCGGCATAAAATGAAGGCAGCGTGAAGCCACGTAGTGAGCAGCGGCGAGCCGAGCTGAGCTCACACAGCACTGACACAGCACCTGTTTCATCCAATGAGATTCTCTATAATCCACTGCCATCTGTTCAGGGACTAAAAGAGCTATAAAGAGAATTGTTTTTCTTCCAATTTGAGTTGGAGCCAATTAGTGAACATTTTTAATTGAGTAAGCGCTCTAAATAGGTAAACTGCAGCGCGAAAATACGCAGGTGTAAGCGGGCGTACGGGCACACTCATTTCTGCGCTGTTGATAATAACATTAAACAACGTCAATTACTTTCAACATTCTGTATTGCCAACATAATTCAAATATTACTTTTCCGCGTGTTTTTTACGACGAATGATTCTCTACGCGCAAACCGCTTTCACATAAATCCACGCGCGCGTACGAAACCGCAATTTGGTCCATGAGAATAAAAAAGAGAATAAATCTACACCGCTTTCAAATGAAAGTGCACATCTCGAGCACAGCTGCCGCGCTAAACGATCCGCTGCAATCACTGATGGAATAAACATCGTGTGGATGTGCCTGCAGCCGAGAGGTGTCAGAACACTTCAATCACCATAAGCTCTCACAGCGCTTTGGGGAACAATGCTGTGCTTGCTGCCTTCATTAGTCCGGTCTGGAGCGAGCCCAGTACATCCTATATAAATTTAATTATTATTATTATTATTATCCTTAAACCCACCGTTGTCTCCAACTTTCCTCAATCTGGGAAGACTGCGAGCTGACGTCCAGATCGCGGGTTAAAGGTGAGCTCATCAACGCAAGGAAGTCATGATTACGGCGCAAAGTCTACATCGCTTGCTGTCTCTATCATTACAGTAGTTTGGTCCCGGCAATAATACGGTGGACTTTCTATAACCGGCTCAATGGCTGTCAAGAGATAAATACTGTCTGTCCCATTACCCTTTAAAAAAGTGACAAACTACTGACTATTTTTTTCCCCCAAAAGGTTTTCACCATTATTTTTTATTATCAGCTGTATTGCGGCTGTGCGATCACCGCCCAGGCTGAGAGCAAAATAACTCGTCAATTTAGGACCTTTGGCCGCATGTCGCGTTGGGGCACACAGGGACTGTGCGCTCTTCATCTGCTCGGATAGACCAGCGGTTCACGTGGAGTCTGTACGCTGATTAACCCCTTGTGTGTGGGCGTTACGCACACACGTACATTACAGGTACCAGTCCGATGACTGATGACAGCCTCTAAATGCTGGGCGGGTCACGACACTTGCACAATTAAAAGCAAAAAATAAGCTAACAGAGGTGATTGCTTTGGCTGGAGGTCAGAGCGCTGAGCTGGCACGGCTGAAACCGTGGGTTCAAATCGGGCAAACACCAGGGTGGCGGTTTCTGAGCCCAGTCATCAATGACTGCACAAGAGAAAAAAACCGCAATCCCTGCAAGTTAACTGGATAAACTTTCACTGTCCATCCATTTTCTAAACCGCTTGTCCTGGAGAGGGTCGCGGTGGCAGCAGTCCAAGGAGAATGGACCAGACGTCCCTTTCCTCAGCAACAGATTCCATCCAGCTCTTCCTGGGGGATTCCCAGGCGTTCCCAGGCCAAACTTCAAATGTGAGATTTAAAAATATATCTGTTTGACTGTGCTGTAATTTGCAGGACATCTTTCAGGCTGATGTGTAAGATGCTGCTGCGGTAGAGGGATTGCCACGTTCCTATGGCAGGGGCTAGTGTGTTCGCAGGACAACCACCGGGATTTTTAATCCGCATTTGTAAGGTCGCGAATAAGATAGTAGCGCTGCCGCCTCACAGCAACAAGGTCCCGGGTTCGAATCCTGGCTCAGGGGCCTTTCTGTGTGGAGTTTGCATGTTCAACCCGTGTCCGCATAGGTTTTCGCAATTGCACTCCGGTTTCCTCCCACAGTCCAAAAACATGCCGCTTCATAGGTTAATTGGTTTGCGGACTAAGTCGTCCCCGGTGCCCTGTGATGGACTGGCGTCCCATCCTAGGTGTAGCCCTGCCTTGCGCCCCGTGTCTGTCGGGATAGGCTCCGGCTCACCGCGACCCTGGACAGGATTAAGCGGTTTCTGACAATGAGATGAGATCGCTCTAACTGTAAAATGAAACGTGCAAAAACCACGACGGCATAATTGACACGTCTATTACGCAGAACATAACACCGTTTCGCGAGTAAAATCGACACTTAAGCGGCGGTAATCTACGAAAGCAACGCGCGCCTCGCCGATCGAGTCTCAAAACTAGTTTTGTCGGGCAATTATAGAAAGATAAAAAATACACAGACGTGGCGCCGAATTGCCGTGTGCTGCAGCGGTAACACGCAACAGCCATTCTAGGGCAGCGCGCGTGGCAACAGCGAGCGGCACTCTGCACACATGCGGTGAAAGAACTCTAAGCTATTAATACGGAGTGAGTCGACAAAACATACAAACTCATCAGCGTGAGTCACGAGGAGCCATCAGCTGAGTCGGGCACCAGATGGGTGGTTTTGTTCAAATCTGTTGTGTTCGCGGTTGATGTGTTTTTCGTACTGTACGTTGAATTCGCTGCGTTTTCAGTCGTACGTAATACAGCACAGGGACCTTTTTCAATGTACTGCTAAATGAAGAGCTCCCCTTGCCATGCTGGTCATATGGGTTGTTTGGTCAGTGTGAGTTGGTGACGGTGGGGAGCACAGACGTGGGAACATAGGGGTGCAGTGCAACAAAGGGTGTTGTCATTCTGTGCTCTGATTGCCCACAACACAGCCCCCAGTCTATAACATCCGTAACGCACAGTGGTCACCCATTCAACCACTATTCAGGCTCAAACCTGCTCTGAATCTGTGTGTGTGTACATAACATCCGCTCGTTTTCTTGAAAGCCAGGCGACAGCCCATTGAGACTGTACGTCTGTTCTTCGTGGAAGACAGACCTGGGTCGTCCTGTCACAGCGTGACTCGGCAAGTTTAATATCTCTACCACGATACCAGCGGATGGCGGCATTGACGTAGCAAGCAAACGAAAACCTCTGAGTGGCGCGGTTGGAATCCAGGTCAGGAGCCTGAGATGAAGGGAAGTTCTCACGTGTAGTGTGACGGCGGTATATAACCCTGCTCGCCAACGGTTGCGTAAAAATAACCGCTGTATTAATTTGGTTTTTGACTTAATTTGGCCAAGCGCAAGTTCTGAGAGCTAAATTTACATCAGCCGCATATTTACACTGGATGGATGACAAGCACGTGCGACCTCCTCTCTCCATATCGTAAATGAGTGCCGCTATATCGGTCGGGGCGCTCAAGGGGAGACTCCTACACAAGCGACATTATTACACTGAAGTAGAAAAAAAAACATTACAGTAATGAGACAAGTTAAAATTGGAACTCGTCTATAAACCCGCTGCCGAGTGAGTTCCGTTATGTGGCGCTACGCTGGGGCTCACGCCTCCAGAAGCGACACGGTAGTGCTGTCCGCAACACGTCCAAGCAAGCAGTGGCGTTATGTCCCTAAAAACACACACAAACTCGCTTAAAAGCTGTGAGTAAAATCCACAATTTGGAGAGCCAAAAAAAAGGTGGCCGAACGAAAGAAGGGGGGAGGTAAAAAATAAACCACACGTGACTTTTGGACGCTAACGTAATTCTAATTGCTGCACGCAGTTCGACGCCGCTCTTTATAATGTGCAGTCATTTAGAAGGGCTCATTGCAACGCCGAGCGTTGTCCGTCAACGAGACCCCACGGGCACCCCGCGCTTGAGTGGGGAAGGGGGGGGGCACGCGTGTGCCCCAAACAGCTGTTGACTATTTGCATGCTGGCCACGTGGAGTAGGGAGGCAGCACACGCACACAGACGTGGCAACAGCTGACTGAGGTGCGGGCAGGAGGGAGGGAGGGGGGTTGCTTGTCAAATAGATAATCCTGGCACGGCCACAGCGACGACTTTACCTCTCGCTTGCGCTAAGTGGGTGGGTGTGTGTGTGTAGGGGTGGGGGGGCGACACGCCATACAGCACTGTTACTATGCAATAACCGGAGCGCCTGGAAATCTGCGGAAGCCGCCGTCGTTTTTTTGAGTACATCGACCGAAGCGGCATATTGATTTATGACAGTCGTGAACAAAACATAATAAAAACACGCTCGTCGCGCACGTTAAATGGCGTTGTGATTTTTTTGAGCCGGCACTCCGATTAATCGTGCGTGCATCAACGTTGCGGTTTAATTAATGACAGCTGACGCGTGCTGGGTGGCTTCCGAGGGCTTCTGTTGGGACTGCAGGGAGGGAGTGTGACGAAACTGCTGCGTGGTGTTGCTGCCATCATACGCTGGGGCTGCCACCCGGAATTAAAAATGATCGAATGCCATCATGCCTGCGGTTAACTTCGCGGGTTGTCTCGGTGGCGATTGCTTTCACGAGAGCAGTTTGTTGTTGTAAAGCAGGTGCGTCTTAAATCAATAAAGACAATGGTGGCTTACAAATGTTACTCTGCCGTAAACGTCGCTTATGCCATCACCACAAAGCACCAAGGATCATAACATATATAGGATAATAAAAACAAATTTTAAAACCCCATCGCGTTATGCAAAGTTTGCGGTTTTTTACGCTCGCACAGTCTGTCTTTAAAGCCATACTACTGTCCTGTCAAATAATTTGTCTTAAACAATGAATAGCCGTCATAGCAATGTAGAATTTCCAGCAGAGATACGCGGTCATCTGAGCAGCCCACGCAGTTTGATTTATTTGCCGTTAAAATGTTGCTATGTAGGGCGTATGCCGATCTTTCGAAACGAACTTACACAGTGGTCTGCACAATTCAATCTCTTAAAGATTATTACATTTGCCTGTCTCTCGTAGAGAAATATTTCCAGCCCTGGCCACTGTAAACCAACGTTATTTTTCTTTCCAAATCCTCGTTCATAAAACATTTTGCTAAAATATAAAAAGTATGCAGTGTACTAGCCATATCCTCCTCTCTCTCTCTCTCTTTCCCAGCACACCACAACCACCCAGTTATTTATCTTTCTACTATCTCCAACCCCGGGCCTTTCTTTTCCGGCACCTCAACCGCCAGCTATTTGGCCACAATCTTCCTAAACCCCAAGACACGATCTTTAGGGCCCCAGATCTGACCAATCCTAACGTAGAGGATTTAACGGCGACGGACCTTAAACGGCAAGAGGCTACTAACGCTCTGTCCCCGCTGTGCAACAAAGCACAAAGACATCTCTTATAAGCGTGCAGACGTGAATGTCAGCTGCTGACTGGCACCACGGAACGGCAAATAACCGGACTCTTTTCGGCGGAACAAGTGACAACTGGCTCGGCCTGGGGGATGCTAGGAGACCTTTTCTGTGTCCACAATTTGACCCAGTTTTAGCAGCAGGGCTGAACACCGATACAGCTGGACCTGTGCCTGGGAGACTGTACATTTTCCCCATCTTGGGTGACACCACACACGCACCACGCAGGCAGGCAGGCAGCTACGGCGGCGTCGTGAGGAGGAGGAGGAGGCAAGTGGCGCCCCGGAGACGAGAACTGCCTCCGCGGACCAATGGGATCGCATCAGAGCCACGCAAGCCACACCGACAAGCCAGGCCCACGAGCACACACAAAGACAAAGATCCCCCTAAGAGCCTTAACAGACTGTAGGGGCAAGTGCCGTTTGCGAGTAGCACCTATGAAGGTCGACACGGCACACGAGGGGGTGGGTGACCAGCACCACGCCCGGCCGCCTTTGTCTCCATAGTGGCGATGTTTACACACCGCAGCAGGTACTCATTTGGGGCTGCCCACGAACGCACACATACACTCGCACGGAGACAATTTTTTTGTTCTTTTAGCCACGACAAATTAAACTCAAACACCAATTGGCAACTGAATCGTAGTTACGGCTCGCTAACACAGCTAACAGTAAACACATGCACGTGTGCTAAGGCGCGCACACACACACGCGCGCCGATGTAAACAAGAGCGAGCGTTCCGGTGCTGCCGGCCTGATGTGGGAATCACTTTCCCGTGCCAGCAAAAAAAGGGAGTACAAAAGGTCACCGGAGGTCAACAACAGCCATCGATCGACATTTCATTTTCGAGGCGGCGCTGCTGCTTGGGACGGAGGGCCTTGATGGGCGACCGAACCAAGCAGCCTTGGCTCGTACCGCAGTAATAATAATAGCATTTATAGAGCGCCTTTCACCCGAGTGTCACAACAGTTGTTCCTCCTGCGAGGCTGCATCTGAGCGAAAGCCGCATTTACTCGGCGAATTGAATCGAGGGAAGTTAATTTTTTTACTACTGTAAATTGTCCCATTGAACACGGCACCTAATCCGGGTCCCGGTGGACCACCGGCTTTGTTTACACGCAGGAGACAAAGTGAACGTTTTACTCCGTGGAGCAGAATGCGCTACAGCGTACGGGTCGTACGCACGGTACACTGTACAGGCTTAATGTGCGTGCCGTAGACGCAACGGTACATGTGTACATTCCATGTATATGCCAACACCGGGGTCTGAGAGAAACGGAATTTAGATCCACTATATGTCCTGTACATATGGCAGGATTAACAATAAAGTTGAATTGAATTGTGTACATTGTGCACACTGTTTGTCGTATGTGGAGAGCACAACCTTTCTCAACTTGGTAGGGTGTGTCCATGGGGCATTCCAGGATGTGTATATTTTTAACATGGAAAAAAATATTTTCCTTTTTTTCGCTAAGAAGAGGATCATATTTCATTATCAAACCGAGTACCAAACTTACTTTTTACGCAAGAAACTCCATACGTCAACTCCCAGGGCCCCCTTTCCTGCCACGGAAAGGAGGGGGGCATGTTTTTACCATCTTAGTCGAGGGCTCTGGGCCCATCCATCCATTACCAGAAACCGCTCAATCCTATACAGGGTCACAGTAAACCAGAGCCTATCCCGGCAGACATTGGGCACAAGGCAGGGCTATACCAAGGATGGGACGCCAGTCCATCATAAGGCACCGGGGGCAATTTAGTTAGCAGGACGGGGCGCCGCAGCTAACAGCGGTATAGAATTGATTACGGCGTAATGTAGTAATGTTGCTGAACCTATCTAAATTAGTTATGTATTTTAAAAAAGTGATTAACTCTAACGAAAAAGTGTAAAACATAATCCGCACACACTGTGTACAGGGAAAAGTGAAAAAGTCTCGAAAAAAGCGCTCAGAGAAACAAAACTCCGGTTGGCTAATTTACTTATTCTCTTTGTGGAATCCGCCACCACCAGTGAGTGACCTTACAGTAACGTATTACCGGGCTCGTAATTAAAGGGGCTTTTTTAACATAAGCCTAACAAATCTGTCAGCAGGACTTTTTGTACTTCAATTACATTATGACTGCACGTACACATGCTATTGTGAAGAAAAAAAACCAAATACCCACAAGGCGACCATTGGAAAATTCTTTGAAACGGTGTTTGTTTGCGAGCGCCTATTGAGAAAGTATGGGGGCCAGACGGAGCAGGGTCGGCCGCATATCGCTCCCAAGTTCTCGATGTTGACAGAGAACATTGGGTACTCATTTTAGGTTGAGTCAACCCAGGGGTGGCTCAAGCCTCTGGGGTTGTGGTGCAATGAGGGAACGCTAAGGCATCAAACCCCGACTGTGAGTGGACAGTTAGGCAATAATAATTCACTGTCTCCAACTCAAATCCTCCTTCAAGATTCAATTCGCCAAAACCAAGCTGACGATTCGATTCAAGACAACAAGTTTCCTTAATCACTGTGGCGAATGTAGCGGCCTCTAGCGGCTGCACAGGTCACGTGAACTTATTACATATAACACGTACCAATCCAAATATTGCTTCTTTCACACACGATTCTAAAGCACTGCGAGATTGAAAAAAATCAACAAAGTCGATAAACCGGTGGAGTCGAACACACTCGATTGTACAGCAAGTTACTGTAACAACACAGCACAAGACACTGCAAAGACAAAGATGCCCCGTAGGGCCTTAACGGACTGTTGGGTCAAGTGCTGTTTGCGAGCACCTAAGAAGGCCAGCACGGCATACGAGGGGGTGAGTGACCAGCACCACGGCGGGCTGCCTTTGTCTCCCTAGTGGCGAAATTTACACACAGCACTAGGTACCCATTTGAGGCCGAGTCGCGCTAACAAGACACTACCCCACACACACATGACCGCCACACCGCATCACACGGAGCACACATGGTGAAATAACCCCATGACCCCGACGGTGTGCTGAAGCGTTCATCCAGCAGCAGAGCGACCAGAAGGCGGGGGATGTATACGTACACACACTGTACATGCCAACTGTGGGCTGGGAATCCACGCTTGTCACGTTAAAGTCAGCCGAAAGCGCTTTTACGCCGAAACAAAACAACCACGACTAAACCACCCATAGGTTTAAGTTTCACCAAAATGAAGGGTAACGGTTGAAGCAAACGCACGGACGAAATCCCTGTCGCGAGCAACCTTACCAACAACAGTCTCATGCAGACTCGCAGCATCACACTATTTACACACCGCTAACTGTTGCACTGCCAAGCGGGCCACACAGTAACGGAACACTGGGCCGTATGACGTGGGCTAGGGTGAAGGGGGGAGCAAACAAGGCTTACTATGCACTAACGCACTTGCGTTGCGTGTAAGTTAAACTGTAAACACGACGCGTAAACGCTACGAATCAAAAAAGGAAACAAAACAATCACATTTCCCCCCCGCCAGAGCGTGGCAGGAAAAAGTTGACGGTAACGTGACACAAGCGACGATGGCACGCGACGTGAGAATGCCAGAAGAAAATAAACCTCACACTTTGGTCAAAAGGTGAAGTATGATATAGCGGTCAGTACCTTCAAAACAGCCTCGACCCCGGCCACTTCCACGAGCTGCGAATGGTTATTTAATTCAGCCCCTGGCTCAGCACAAAAATAAATGCCACTTGTGGACACTCCTACACAGAGAACTTGCTCCTCCCTACTCCTTCCCTAAAGCTTTCCTAACCCCCCCCCCAACCCTCATACAAGACCTCAACCCCCTCCCCCAAACCCCATCCAGACCCCATCCACACTCTGCTGGAGGCAAAACGCTTTGTTAGCGACCACCTATTAAAATATCAGAAGCCGCGCATTAATCATTTATTTTTTGTTGCTTTGGTTTTTATTGGTTGTTTTTTTCTTTCGTTGTTGACATGCCGTCCTCTTCCCGGCCATTGTGCAGCGCTTTGTGCAAGCTTTGTGACCCTCGGGTGAAAGGCGCTATATAAAATGATATTATTCTTATAAATGAAAGTGCGGCCAGCGATACGCCAGACAGCCTTTGTGTCCGCAGTGCGGATGGCTGACGGTTGTACACACCAGAAACTCATTTAACTCTGGGCGGACCTGGCTTGTGCCCGGGACCGGTTCAGACATGACTCGCCACTGATGTTCGTTGTGGCCAGGAAATGAATTCAGCGGGTAAGCAACATTGTGTCAACAGTCTGGACCACAGCTCCCCCAAAATACACATCTGCAAATTATGCCTCATTTAGTCTGGATAAATTGTTGGGGGACCACACCTCCCACATTTACCTATGAAGGTCGATACGGCACGCGAGCGGGTGGGTGACCAGCACCACGCCCTGCCGCCTTTGTCTGAGTGTATTCGAAGCAGCCTTAATCATTTAAGTTTTGTTGCTTTGGTTTTTATCAGTTGTTTTTTTCTGTCGTTGTTGACATGCCGTTCTCTCCGCGGCCCTTGTGCAGCGCTTTGTGACCCTCGGGTGAAAGGCGCTGTATAAAATGCGATTATTATTATTAGTGGCAATGTTTACACACTGAACTTGGCACTCATTTGAGGCTAAGTCTACCTAGGGGATGCCCAGGACCGGTTCAGAAAATTGTCACTGGTTTTGGCCGTGGCCGGGATTCGAACTCGGGTCCGCCATGTTTGTAACCCAGCATATAGCGCTAACCACTGAGCTACCGCCAACTCGTGCTAGCACACACACACACACGTGTGGGCGAAATAAATTATACTCCGGGCTCACGTTCCAACATTTACGGAGCATGCAAGCGCGCGGTGCGCTCGATTGACAAGCCAACGACCTCGGGGTTAGTCCCAGTCAGACCCAGCGAATTGCACATGCCGAGCGCATCCTGTGCATCGTCCACGGTCGGCACAGGACGGCCAATGAGTCTCGCTGGCCCAACCTCTTAAATTATTCAATCACTTATCAGCATTCAGCGCGGGGGAATAGGTAAATTGCGTGGGTGTGCGCGAGCCGGGGAAACTCTGACGAGGGAACGAAGGACAGGACCTCCGGAAATGTTATTGTCACTGGTGATCTGGTATTATTTTTAATGTGTGTTTTTCGTCCGACCCTCTTTTCACCCACCTATCGCTGCTACCCCCCCCCCCCTCAACCGGCGTTCTATCAATGGGCAGCAAAACACAAGTGTTCTGAAAGGGAAGGGCTATCTCGGCAGCGCAGCCCCCCTCCAGTAAAACAGGATCCTTCTTTAACTCTACTCGGAGGCGAGAGTACGCGATGTTGCCAGGAAGTGATGTATGCCGGAGGGGGTGACCTCCGCCAATGGTGGCGATGGAAGAACTTGTTACTAGGTGGGTGAGGTGGCAAGCGCCGAGATCCCTAACGGCACCGGTGGCCAACAAAGCCACAGGGTCACAATGAATGGCATCGCCACGGGGGAGGGGGCCCGGGGGGGCGGGCGGTGGTTCTCAGAAAGAGGCTCGAGTCACGATGAGTGGCAGTGGGGTTAGAGGCAGCGCCGAATTTAATCCGCTCACGAAAGGTTAACGGATTCTATCTCCGACCTTGTGATCAAACTTCGTGTCGTCCGAAGATGCGCGTTTTGTAAACGGCCGCGCGGGCAGCAGCCCGTGCGTGTATAAAGCTAATGAGCAACCGGGCATTTGGAAACGGCACACAATGTTCCCAATAGTCTTCTGCAAATGTTGGTTCTCTGCGAGTTGTTTTTTTTGGTCTGAGATAACGTACGTGGCAGATGAGCTAATAATAACATGCCAACACGCTCACTTTTCACATGTTTTATTTCAAAGTCGTAACATCCTATTCTTATAACGATGCCCTTTCATTAAAAATGTTGACTCATTACATGGCGCTAAAGTACACAATCGATTCAAACATATCTCAAAGATCGTTTGACTTACGGAATTTCTCAACCGCTGCATATTATACACGGTGCAAAACTGTTTGTACTCGCCTCTACTAAAAGGGGTTTATATTTCCGAGATCTCCGACGAGAGAGAGGAACAAAAAAAAAAAGGACCGACTTAAATAGAACGAAGTGGCCACTTATTTTACCCAAGCGGTATTTTGGTGATGTTTACAAAGTACACGAGGGGACAGGCCATCCCACAGACGGGTTGACCTGACACGTGACATTCACCTGACCCTGAACGGACGCTCGGCAGACACTAAGCACCACCGGGCACACTCAGCACTCTCCACGCCGCTCTCAGCCGGACGTGACGACCTCGTGTGTCAAATTATAAATGCCCCCGACTGAAAGAACTAAAACAACCGACTGTAAAGTAAATTAGCTGTCTGTGCAATTTTATCCAATAACCCAATCACCCTCACCAGAAAAAAGATGGATGGATGAACCTAATCACTCGGAATAATAATATATTTTTGTAACGCGCGCATTTTCTCCGGGCGCGTTGCACCCGTTGATTCGGAGGCGCGGAGCCTGGCTCAGTCGGTTTGTTGTGAGTCGGTGAAGAGGTGGCTTTTAAAAGTTTTGTGAAGGTTGTGGGGGACTGTGTTAGGCGTAATAGAACTGGCAGGCTGTTCCAGGTTGCGGGTGCTGCGACCGAGAATCGGCGTTGTGCGAAGGTTGTGCGTGAGCGCGGTGTGTGGAGTAGGTGCTGTGATGAGCTGCGTAGAGTGCGGGATTGTGTTGGGGTGAGTGGCCGGAGTTGTGATAAGCTAAGCAGGTTCAGTATTGATGCTTCTTAGATGAGCAATCACAACGCGTATAACAAGGTGCCACAGGCTGTGGAGATAGATTCTTGGCACCAGTGGGCAGTGTAGAAAAATACAATGTTCCACTGCAGGGTTCTGAACATATTGCACCTCAAGGCCCACTTGGCCCACTCGGGTCTAGTCTCCACGGACCACTAGGTGTCGCTCGCGGCCCACTGATAGGTCGCGACCCGCCGGTTGAGAATAGCGGCTGTACAGTACTGTACATCTATTCTCCCATGTATCCGCTTCCCCTGCTCCGCCAACACGCACTGACCGGTGAAGTATGGTCGAATAGCCCCTACCACCCGCATGGCATGGGCGCACATTCATCCAGCAGTGGACTGACAACGCACTAATACGTGTATCGGTGTACGTACAACCAAGGTTGAGGCTGGCACTAAGCGTTCCACATGACGACTAGTATTACAACAGATGACTAGGCCAGGTGAGGGGTCACTGAGACAAAGCTTCACTTCTCCAATGGAGCACTCGCACAAAAGCGATTGACGAGTAGTGATGATGCCAGAATGACCGGGGCTTAAAACCACGTGCGGGAAGAAATCACCATAAACAACAAAACACAGGGAAGTTGGACACAGGACAAAACGGGTAATGTAAACAAAAAACATGTTTACAAGCGTAAACGTAATGATGCTCGTTAGAAAATTGAAACAGCTAAACACGCACACGGTTTGTGGTATTGAGGGCCAATAACGTTACGGGAGCCATCAAATATTTACTCTAATTTTCGTGGATAAAACATCTATGACTTTGTGAAATATCACAACGGTGTTATTTCCACAGCGCGACTGACCCCCACGTCATAGTCTTGTGACCTTAAACAACTAACGTTAAACTTAAAGTACACTGTGATTACCAAGCTAATTGTACCTCGTATAAAATAACAACAATTTAGGAAATTACCAAACATCCCACTACGGAAGCCGCCAGCGAGAGTGTGTCAAAGCGCTTTCCGATTTCACGTGCGCGCGCACATCTGTACAGAATGTTTCGGCAGATGCCGGGGACTGTGCGGCGTGTGCTCGGGACACACGTGTCAATCGGCTTCGCGCAGTGCAGGATGCGCCAACATTCCTCCACGTGTCCACATTGATCGGAGCACGCACTCAGCTTGTGTTCTCAACAACAATAATTCAATTAAAGTTTATGTGTCAATTCTGCCATACGTACAGGACATATAGAGGATCGAAATTCCGTTTCTCTCAGACCCCGGTGTTGGCATATACATGGACTGCAACACAACAATAAAGGTTTAAAAATACTAGGATAATAAAACAAAATACTAATTTTTTTTAAAAATGACAAGGCACAGATCTGGAACAAAATAATACAGGCGTGAATTTTTAAGCTGAGAGGAAGTCTCAGCGAACCGTCGGTGGTAAGTGCTGTATGTGCTCGCTCGTTTTCCAACATATCGACGGGTGCACTACACTTACACACTTTTTCACATAACCTAAACTCACAAACAGAGCTTCACTATCGAAACATCAAGACAAGGGACGCGAGGGCGCGTGCTCAAGACACGCCGGCATCACGTGCCGGGCACGTTGCATAACCGTACCCGCGCACGGCACGGCAGGCACGCGCGTCTGACACGCACCAGCGTGTGCAGTTCACCGCCGAGGTTACCTAATCAAACGCGGTACCTGGAAAGGTTCGCGAGTTCTAAGAACACGGCCTCGCCGGCACGTCAAGGCGATGCAAGGAAGGGTTAATTTAGGGGTGGTCCGGGTTTGGGTGAAACACAAGTACTGCAAGCCACCATATTCGCCTTTGAACTATAAACAACAATTGCCGAGGCTTACATGCTGACCGGCTGACAAGGACCCCTGTGAGCTGAGCAAAAATAAACACAATGGCGAGAACAAAATATTGCTTGAATACAAAGACCGCCCGAATCGCCGTTACATACTTATCGGGCAAGTGCTGTTAGCGAGCGCCTTATGAAGGCTGGTACGCCGCAGGCCGAGGTGACCCGGCCGCCTTTGTCTCCCGAGTGGTAATGTTTACACAGCGCACCAGGTACTCATCTGAGGCTCAGTCGACCTAGGGGAAGCCCAAGACCAGTTATGATAGATAACGAGTTCTTAATACACTATCGCAATGTTGACTACAACTTTACACAGAGTGACTGTCCCATTATAACAATGAGCCAGCCATAAAACGACCCTTAACAACTGGCTCAGGTCAGCCCGTGAAGACTAGCGCCGCGTTCATGCGCAGTGGAACAGGGGAACGCCGTGTATAATATGCAGCGTTTGAGAAATTCCGTAAGTAAAACGATCTTTGAGATAAGTTGGAAATCGATCGTGTACTTTAGCGCCATATAATGAGTCAACATTATTAATGAAAGGGCATCGTTAAAAGAATAGGATGTTACGACTTTGAAATAAAACATGTGAAAAGTGAGTGTGTTGGCATGTTATTATTAGCCCATCTGCCACGTACGTTGTCTCCAACCCAAAAAAAACAACTCGCAGGGAACCAACATTTGTGTTCAGTGTTCATTACGGGAATCGCTGCCGCTAACCGTAGCAGCAGCAGCACGCTCCTACGCAAACGCACAATGCTACGCACCGTGGACCGTGAACTCATCACCCCTGTGTCTCCTCACTCAACGCTCCAATCTGGTGGCAGCAGTGGGAGATGAACCCAGAGGTCTGTGGCCCCGGACCGCAGAGTGCTTCTCAAGTTAACTTGAGCCTGTACGACAACAACGTTAACGGGGCGAGGGTGTGGCAAAGGGTTTTTGTATTTAAAATACAAAAGCACTACCAAGTTTCCACTGTACGAAACGCACGCACATGCGCACAGACGGCCGGCCAGATTATAACCGCGTCCCGAAGTGAAACGTACTCGGCGGCGTACGATCATTCCACAGGCATATCAAAGGCTATGTATGTTTCCGCTGGGATTGGTAAACCACTGCCATTTATAGCAACTCAAATTGCGTTTGTACAGCCTGCTTATTAATAGACGTGGGCGAAAACAAGCCCAGCAGTCGTTCCGAGTTACTTTAATAACGTGTTGTTCAGAGTTAAACCTTTTGGGCAGCGAAATATTGGATGAGATGGATGAGTGGCGGTTTTTTTTTCCCTGTGCATGTAACCCTTGCATCTACAAGAGCAAGGCATCAGCTGTCCTCCCCACCCGCCAGCAGTCCACGTAAACAGATATGAATGGCTACAATTGGCGCGATGACCGTATGATACATCACGATTACAAGTATTAGAGACTGTAACCTGCTTACCCCAACCAGCTGGCCAACTGTAAAAAAAAGTTACACAGCTCAACGGTTCCATCCATCCATTTTCTAAACCGCTTGCCCTGGCGAGGGTCGCGGTGGCAGCAGGAGAGCGGACCAGACATCCCTTTCCTCAGCAACAGATTCCTTCCTGCTAAAATAAAAAAAACTGTCCGATTAAAAAGATCTGGTCGATGAGGCCAAATTTCCAAACTGGCAGGGAAACGGGCGGGGGCGACGACGGCTTGGCAGCGTTCTGACACCGGCACTCGCGGCCACCTGGCCACGGGCGTCGAGCCGAGGTTCGCAGGGGGCAGACGGCCTGGCGAGGCGGAGAACCGCTCCGTGTGCCACCCCCCGGGACGGGGGTGGTGAGCGGGGGCACGGCAAGGAGGTCGGGTCGCTCCCACACTCGCGCCGCGCGGAGGCACGCGTGCCGGTAACCCGACTCGAGGGCCGCCCGCTCGGCTTCACTGCCTCACATGCACACACCCTGCCGTGAGCGGGGCCCAATCTTGGCCGCGCCCTGAGATGTGGTTGTTTTGACTTCGGAATCGCGTCACTTGTAAAGCTACGCTGCCCCCCAATGCAACAGGAGGGTGCGGCGGCGAGGCCAGTGGTTTTGCACACCGTGCCGCAAAGCAGGCCGCCCGAGTTCGATTGCCGGCCACGCCTAACAGCAGCGATTAGTCACATCGAAGGGGGTACGTTATCATAATAATAACAATTTATGACGCGCCGCGCATAGTCGTTCAACGTCCAAGGTATTCGTTCGAAGAGAGAACTATTAAGAGGCACGAGGAAACCGCAGAGAGGTGGGGAAGGCAGCCACTCGGGTTAGCCGGCACCAATGTTTGCCAAACAGCGCGTTCGACATAGTATGTTATCGACCCATTCATTAACGATTCATTTATTTTTACTCGTGGCAGAAGATTGCAAAACCCTGGGGGAAACTAACGCAGAACACAAGGAGTACACACAAACTCCACACAGAAAGGTGCCGCACCGAGAATAGAACCTCCTCGGGCAGGACTTTCTTTATGCGAGGCGCAGATGTTACCACCGGCTCCACCGAGCTGGATCGCAGAGTGGTGAAGTGGGTTAGGCCTTCAATCCGCCAGCGGATTAACAGAGCTGCATTAGTAATGGCAGCGTCTCAAACCATAAAGCCAATCCAGACAAGACTTTAATTGACGTTTTTGTAGATGTATGTAGTAATTGGGCTTTATATTACTGCATACTGGCGGCTGGGTAAACTAATGGCTGGCGAAATTGCCAAAGAACCAGCTCGCATGCAGTCAAGGGTTAAATTCCTGGAGCCACCTGATAATTACGGCGGGGAATTAAAATTGTGGTCAGCTACTGTCCGTGGACCTTAAAGACCCAGTGACCCAATTCTCAAGAGTAGGCGCTTTTGTGTGCTGGTGTCTGAGCCTAGATCATAAGTCTACAAGAATTACAGTGCCACAATGTTATAAAGAAATGGTTTAAAGCATATACACGTTTCTCGATAACTATGAAATCCCAGGAGACGTTTTGGGAAACAACGGCTCTCAATGAGCTCAATGATGATGCCGGTGAGTGATATTTCATCTCGTTAGAGAACAGACGGAAATTTCAACAAATTGAAATTAAAACAAACACGGGGCATTGGTTGGTCATCATCACAGGCGGCGTAGATCCATAGTGGCAATTCCACATTCCTACGGCAAGGACTTCATCGTATTATATAATCTGCAGAAACAACACCGTGATGATGATGTATCTGCTTGGATATTAGAGTATCCCAGCAACAGCCGCCGCATGGAAATTCTCCAAACTTGCCGTTGCGTGCCCTGCCACATTCGGCGAATGTACACATGCGTGCGTTCGGTCGGCGAAATAATTATATAACGCGATTGTGACAACGCTTTAAAATGGCAACAAGGTTTATAAATAGCCTTTCTTGATCTGCAGGGACATCAGACACTCCTTTTTAAAAATACGCCTCCTCTGTAAAGGGAGAGCTACCTGCCTTGTATGGCTGCGTTTCCTCTCGCAGGCTGCACGTGAGACGTGGCGCGGAGGGGCTTTGTCTGCTTGTGTTACATGGTGGCCTTGTTTTGGCCGATTCCTATTTTAATTGGAATTCTAGCCGGCCACACGCGGCTCGGCGTTCCGCACGCACGTTTGTGGATAACTATTTCCCGTCGTACTGGTTTCTGTTTTCGTGACGAAATTGCTTTTCGCAAGGTGCTGTTTACAAAGCGCTCGACGCTATTCCCAGCCGGGGAATGACTCGGTCTATTATCCATACCTGGGTCAATAAAATGGGTACTAATTTGTGGGATGTGTGGAGGACTGGCTGTGCAGTTGATTGCACAGTGTGCGACGAACTCAAAAACAATAATAACAATAATTTACACTTCGAAAAAGCTCTTCAGAGCTGTTCTGTCAGGATAGCCGTGTCGAGTGCCATGGGTGAATCATACCTCCCCATTTCCCAGAGAGAAGCATTACTTATTTTTGTACGACAATTGTGAGAAAGGCAGAAGCATTTTTCCAGTCAGCGTCCCCTTGTTTTATATTTCCCATCGTGAATCAACCTGCTTGTGACATTACAGCCCTTTGTTTGACATCCTCCGAGGGTCTCTCAATTGCCTGAGCCGTCTTCGGCTGTGCAGATGAGCAGGCAGTTCATTCATTACACCAACAGTTGGGATTGAGCGAGTTAAGTAGATAAATTGTTTTCGCTCTGCTGTCATTGGTGATTGGTCTGAGACTGTCAACTCAGGTAGACGCCAACTATTCAAATCCAGAACATCAATGGCGCTGGATTAGCATCGGACAAGGAGTCTAATCCCTCTGAGCCTCCTGGCCATTAATTAATTCGACAGTTTCAGGTTATGTCATTTAAAGAACTAGGAATTAAAATATGAGCGGCACGGTGGTGCGGTGAGCAGCGCTGCTGTCTCACAGCGAAAAAGTCTGGGTTCGATTCCCAGCTCAGGTGCCTTTCTGTGTGGAGTTTGCGTGCTCTCCCCATGTCCGTGTGGGTTTTCACTGGGTACTCCGGTTTTCTCCCACGGTACAAAGACATGCGGTTGCCTGTGTTAATTGACATGCTGATTTGTGACCCTCGGGTGAAAGGCGCTCTATAAATGCTATTATTATTATTAACATATCTCGCACCGAAAACTGTACGCGGATAGCGGCGATTGTCCTTACATGACCACCGCCTCGCCGGACTTCTTCGGAAAGACATAATAAATCTCAAAGGGCTTTCACCTGGTCGAATAAAGGGGGGCTGATTTATTGATGAGCCGTGCGGGCCAGCGGCGGCGGCGATGCTGTGCTGAGCAAGCGTTGTACTTGGCGGAGATGAAACGGGTGAAACCTTGTTGAGGGTCGCGATCGACAGTCCGAGGATCGGGCTGGTGGAATCGCTGCCGGCCGGTTCGATTAACCGTCCGGTCGGAAGCTGTTGGAGGGACTGTTACATCGTATTGGTGACGTCACTGTCGCTTAGTGGCGAACGGTGATGCCGACCGCTTTCATCCGGCAGTGGATTGATCATGGCCAACGACGGAAATTGAAATTCGTGCTGAAGAATAACCTAGCGTTAGCATGGCATGACGCAGTGTAAGACAGAGGTCACGTTCAGGGTGTCTGGTCACGGTTACGAACATAAGGAAATCGTACAACTACTGTGTGTACGTGTATACACTCTGCTTATACAGTGACGGGTTAGGATTAGGTAACATGAACAGGAACATTCAGTTCAGTCACGCGTAAAAATCGGCATTCTACGAACCCATCTGGATGCAGCACAGTTACATAACTGGGCCAGGCAAAGCAGGCGGAGGCTGGCTCACTCCATTACTGTGCTGAGGTCGATAAAACAAGTACCGCTTAGGGGGAAACTATCAACGGTAATCTTATGGAGAGGTTGGTACCCACTGGCTTCGTGTCACCAACAGAGCTTAGGGCCTCTCATATGCGTGAGAAGAGAAACACTTAACTTTTATAATAAGAAGAATTAAGAACCGCTTTCCGAAGCTGTTCTGAGAGAGTCTCGGAACACGCCTGTGCACGCTTCCAACGTGGAAGGCGAAGCGTTGCAAAGGACAGAGGGGGAGTGCTTGACACGGCTATCCCGAAAGAACAGCTTTGGAAAGCAATTCTCATGCGTCGGGCCGTGAAACCCTACATCAGTACAATCATAATAATTATAATATCCGGCTCCCTGTCCCTGTCATGATACGAACACGTACAACCCATTCGACCATACTTCCCCACGTTGGTCAGTGCGTGTCGGTGAATGAGAGTGACCCGGGACCGGTTGAGATACCGCTCGCCACAGACGTTACGTCGCGGCCGGGAACCGAACGTAGGTCACCACCGGTTAACGGTGCGGTGCCGCTAATCACCGCGTCCCACCGCTCCCGGCCCAGCGTTATGTGTGAGGTTGCACGCGGTCCGGGATTGAAACGCCGCCCGTCCAAATTAGTTCCGGACGCCGTCGGCTCCCCCGCGCTCCCAACAATGAGCTAATGTCATTCGAACGACTGCCCAGCTGGACGTTTCGCAAGCGCGCAGTCACGCCGCCGCCGCGAATGTGCCCACGCGGCACTTGCCAACGACGAGGGGTTCGGCAGGAAATCGCGCAACGGCTGAAACCGCCCCGGCAGGCCCCAGCCGTGTGGCAATCCGAGTCAGCTGTTGCGGCCCTCTGCTGTTGTTGCCGGGGTGTTCCCTTTTAAAAGGCAACGGTGTGCGGGGGGGGTGGGCACTCGGCGCGCGGAAAACCGATCCCGGGCCGAACGCGGCGTTAAATCGCGACAGCGGAGCCGAGTTGGTTTCACAACACGGGTTCGTGCCGCGCGCGGCACATTCGCCGCGCCGACGCCGGATTCCACGTCTCGGCTCCCGGTGTATTAAAAACGTAGAGGCTGTTGACGAGCGTTGAGGCTTTCCTCGAAAGTGGATAAAGAGAGCCGGTCGAAATGTTATCGCGATGGGATGTGAAAAAAAACGGGCTCGTGCTCATTTCTTTAAGCGAGCGTCACTAATTTGAATGCCCAATGCGTATGGAGCGTGTTTCAGGAAATGTTCCTGTGTCTTCTGAGAATTGTTATCACTTGTACAAGTTATACCGGGTGTGTTAATCAGTTATATTCCATAATCCGTTTAGCAAACTTATTGAACGTAAATAGTTTTTTTCGCCAGTTTATTCAGCCTTCTTTGAATGGTTCTTCAGATTAAGGCAACGTTGCGTTGTAATCTCGAAATATTAGTCACATGAACAGGTAAATAATCCCGTGCGGCTCACTCACTTTCCATGCACTGGAATCACGATTCTCGGGGTGCCACGGTGCCTCCCGTGACGTTTAGTCTGGGATTAGAATGTGCGGGGTAAAACATCGCGACTCTTGTCATGTCTGTCACATTGCGCGGCAGTAACATCAATTACGACATCAATATGAATGACATCAAATTGCACCACTTTGTCACAAACACTGTGATTATGTTTAAACAACAATATGCACTGGTCTGTTCCGATTGAAAAAAACATAATTTGAAAAATGACACCGCGATAAAACTTAGAGGAGTTATAGAGAGGGCCCGAAGACGTAACTTTCCTCTACGGTCAGCCCACACAACGTCTCTGCATCATTCGGACAGCTCGCCGGCAATAGAAGTGGATTTGTGGCCAATTCCGCATCGCTGCAGCAGCAGGAGTGCACCTCTGTGCCCACCGGTCCAATGTTTATAACTCTCACAGATTATAATTTTTCCTGCAGACGACTGACAAATTACATACCCCGAGACAATGCCAAGCTGCCCGCGCGGTAACATAACGCAGACGAACAGCGGGCCCGGCACGCGGCTGAAACAATAACCATTTCCCTTTCGGCAAAAACAGAGAATCAATCTGTTCGTGGGAACACATTACCAAATTGTTATGCGTGCGTGTGTTAATTCGATGCGCATGTGTGTGTGGGGGGGGGGGTGACGGCGGTAGCGCGGTGGATAAGTCGCCACGCCGCATGCAAGCCCGGCATCACGGGTTGATTTCTAGTAATGAACAACACCAGTGGAGGAGAGAATCTTAATAGCGTCTCGGCATCCAATAGGTTGATTTATGCTCGTTTGAGTGTCGAGTGCTGTGGTGCGTTAACACGGGACAGATAGGAAATAAGGGAAACCGATTGTGTCAGGGTATTGAGTCCACCGTGCCGGGTCGCGATATGCTGGTCTGATCAGGCGCTCACTAACGTCGCTTGCGTGATGGTCTGCTGAGGTTAAAAATACAATCTGGATCATTATGGCTCCGCGTGTTTGTGTGTGTGTGGGGAGAGCGGTAGCTCAGCGGTTAGCGTGCCGGGCTATAAACCTGGGGACCCGAGTTCAAATCCTGCTCACGGCCAACACAAGTGAGGATTTTCTGAACCAGTCACAGGCCTCCCCTAGGTCGAGTAAGCCTCAAATTGAGTACCTAATGCTGTGTGTAAACATTGCCACTCGATGGACAAAGGCGGCCGGGCGTGGTGGGTGTCGACCTTCATAGGTGCTCGCTAACGGCACTTGACTGTACAGCCTGTTAAGGGCTATGCGGGGGATCTTTGTCTTCGTGGTGAAATGTACTATTCTGCAATCAACGCTCCAGGGCAGATACAGTGTGCGTGCACCTACGCCACTATAATGTACGCGCTGCACGGCGGCGCAGTTATATTCCAATCGGGTGCCGTCTTAGCCGAACGGATGAAGTGTTTACATTGTGTGACCCCCGCGCGAGGCACGTTCTACTGAGGATCGCAGCGGTGGCGACGCTTAATAGGTGCCCGCTTAGCGCACTCACCCCGAACGAAGATCACCGCGCGATAATAATAACAATAATAGCATTTATATAGCGCCTTGCGGGCATCCGTCGCAGAGACGGAGCCGCGAAATCAGGTCGCGCGCACAGGTGCACAGAGGGATCAAATGCATCGTACGAGCTCGGGAGGATGGCGACGGATTAGCCGAGGCCTCATCCAACAGTGAATCGAGCCTGGCTGCGGACGATGGCGGGAGCTCCCCGTCTTTGTTTAAACCCAGTCATGTGGGAACTATAAACGACGGCGGTTATGGCTCTGCATGGTGCACTTTGCCAAAAGCAGGGCCAAACTTGTTGTGGCGTAATAAAAGGAGACTATTTCCTGATAAACCGGGACACTGTGTGCCGGCTACACGAGCTGTGCTGCATGATGCTCCTGATGGGATATCGAGTTATAGAAAGGGCTCAATGGATTATTTTTAACGCGGCTAGACTATAAGTGTAGCATCTTTGTTTTGATGCTTTGGAATTTTAGACACGAACAAGCGCATCTACGAGCTCTATTTATACTCCGGGCAAGAGTCCATTACGACAAAGATATTCTTACGGCAGGGAAAACTGGGAGGTAAAAATAAACACCTTAGGGTGCAAGGCGGCCACCAATGTGTAAATCAAAGATGAGACGAAACGTATTCTTAACGAAAACACTCGAGGGTAAAATATGTGCAATAACAAACGTGCTGCACGTTTTAGGCTCGGTGTATGGAGCGGTAGTGTAGCGGTTAGCGCTGCACTATGAACCCAGCGACCCGAGTTCAAATCCCGCTCACGGCCAACATCAGTGACGATTTTCTGAACCGGTCCTGGGCCTCCCCTAGGTCGATTCAGCCTCAAATAGATAGCCGGTGCGATGTGTTAATATCGGGCGAAGTGCTGGCCACCCACCCCCCCTCGTGTGCCGTGCTGGCCTTCATAGGTGCTACTCGCTAACAGCACTTGACGCGGAGGAGCCAGCCAGGCGGTTTTGCCGGCGCCATATTGCCACACACACTGCTTCCGATATATTATGATGTTATCGGCCCACTAATTAACGAGTGTTTTTGCTAGTTGTGGGAGGAAACCGGAGAACCCGGAGGAAACCCACGCAGAACAGGGGGACAGAACACACAAACTCCACACGGAAAGGCGCCCGAGGCGGGAATCGAACCGCCTCGGGCAAGACCATCGTTTCCGTGAGGCGCGGACGTTACCAACGCGCCATCAATTCCATGCCGGACGCGCGATACGCCGCCGCGCGATTGCGGTTCGCTCCGCAAACACAATAATGAGGCGGCGCCGGCGGCAGTGGCGAACGGGAGGTTTATAGTCTCCGTGGCCAGGCAGCGAGGGACCCCGGCTGTGTGTGCCTGCGCATCGGGAACGAGCGTTAGGGTGCTTTATTGCCTCCGCGCCGCGCACGCGGCACCTGCTCTCGCCCCGGACGCGATCCCGCCACGCTTGCCATCGCGCGCGGCGCACGGTGCGCCGCGCTCGCCAACCACGATAATAATTATAATTTTACATCTATAACGCGTACATATTCATTCACTGTCGAAGGTACTCATTCGATAAGAGAACGGCTCAGAGGCGCGAGGAAAGCGCAGAGGCGGAGGAGGCAGCCAGGCGGTTTGCCGGTGCCATACTGCCACAAGCTGCTTCCTAT
>JAZEWU010000009.1:9740924-9756196 GCA_036362915.1 Geotria australis
CACAGCGCGCTGCCGGCTGATTGATTGGCTGATTAATTGGCTGATTGATACGTACGCAGTCGGCGCTGCTTTGTCAGACGTTCGAGGCCCTAATGAGGGCGCGACAATGCGTGTGTGTGTCACACGCGTGTGGGGAGCGGTGGCGCAGCGGTTAGCGCTATGCTGGGCTACAAATCTGGCGACCCGAGTTCGAATCCCCCCTCACGGCCCACAACACCAGTGACGATTTTCTGAAGCGGTCTTGGGCCTCCCCCCAACGTTAACGCCTGATGATGCTTCCAACGTGGGAGGCGAAACGTCGCGAGGGAGAGCGCTCAGTGACACGGCTATCCCGAAAGAACGGCTCTGAAGAGCAACCGTCATGAATCGAGCCGTGAAAACTTAGACCCTCGGGTGAAAGGCGCTATATAAATGCTATTATTATTATTATAAATCTTCTTCTTTGCGATTCATCGAAGCACGATGGTCAGCCTCTGGACATCGTTGTCTTTCTGTAAATTATCTAGTCAGTCACTTTGGAATGAAGCTGGGAGGAACCGTTGATATATCTAGATCTTTTTAACAGTTGTCCAGCGGGGAGGGGTAAGCAAGTTACAGCATTTCAGGGCACCAATTTAGTCAGGATAATTAACCTATGCAGCAGCATGTCTGTGCTCTACTACCGAACCTCTGCAGCTCAAAAGACCTTGCGGAGTTCAATGAAAATGCAAGGGGCTGTTTAAGAAAATGGGAAACTGTAATTTGACCATCGCGCTGCTTCGAAGAATCGCTAAGAAGAAGCAGCATGTCGTTGGACTGTGTGAGCAAACCGGAGTGCCCGGCGAAAACCCACGCGGACACGGGGAGAGAACATGCAAACAGCGCACAGAAAGGCACCCGAGCCGGGATTCGAACGCAGGAGCTTCCAGCCGTGAGGCGGCAGCGCTACTCACCGCTTTGCCACCGTGCCGCCCCAGCATGCCGTCACGTCATTAATTGTCCCGCTGCTATTAAAGTGTCCCGGATTGCTTTCAGCAGTCACCGCCGGGGAAGATCGATATCAAATCGGGTCCCGGCCAACCCGGGACGGTTGGCAACCCCCCCTCATCACCCTCCGACCGGCGTGTCGTTCATCCATCCGTAAAGAGCTTGCAAGCTCACCGGGTATTTTTTTCTGCTGTAATGAAAAGCATCTATCTGCTGTCTGTCTTGTCAATAACCGCTTAATCCTGTACAGGGTCGCGGTGAGCCGCAGCCTTTCCCGGCAGGAACAGGGCGCAATGCAGGGCTATACCCAGGATGGGACGCCAGTCCATCACAGGGCACCCGTGGCAAATTAGTCCGCAGGCCAATTAACCTATGCAGCAGAATGTATTTGGACTGTGGCAGAAAACCGGAGTGCCCGGCGAAAACCCACGCGGACACGGGGAGATAACATGCAAACTCCACACAGAAAGGCACCCGAGCGGGGATTCGAACCTGGGCCCTTCTTGCTGTGAGACGGCAGCGCCATTCACCACGACGCCACCGTGTCGCCCTTCCTTGTGTCATTCGCGACGTTGAATCAACTCTGCGTTCTGTAGCGCTGCGTGTGATTCACTCTGGTGGCACAGTGCGTGGCGCAGTGGTGACTGGCGCATCGCCTCCAACGTGGGAGGCGAAACGTCGCGAACGAGATACACAGGACCCAGTGTTGTATCGCATGAATCCCGCTTCCAGAGCTTGCAAGCTCACCGGCTATTTTCTGCTGTAATCATAAACCTCCGTACTGATGTGGGTTTGTCACGGCTCGATTCATGATGGTTGGTTGCTCCCACATTAACGCCACGACGATGCGTCCAAGGTGGGAGGCGAAACGTCGCGGGCGAGAGAGAGAGAGATCGCTCAGTGACACGGCTATCCCGAAAGAGCGGCTCTGAGGAGCAACCACAACGACGGCGATGATGATCGACGGCTGGTGTCGCCGCACCATCGACCCTCGACGCTCAGAAATGGCGTCGCGCCTCACGACGGTAACATGGCCGCTCCAAGGCGACGGCGGATTTTGAAGCACACTCGCGGGTGGAGGAAGAGGTTGGAGGAAGAGGTGTGCTGAAAGGAGGCGGTGAGGGGGGGGGGTAGGTGGTGGGGAGAGATGGACGAGGTGGTACCGGCGGTATGGCGTGGTGGGATCGAGGAGGATGTGGTCGGGAAAGGAGGAGAGACGGTGGTGGGTGGCTGTGGGAGGAGAGATGGGCGCGCTGATTGCAGAGAGGCGATTTGCGCGGCTGTAACGTCGTCCCGTGGGTAATTTACGTGCTGGGTGGGATACCCTGTCGCGCCGCGCCGCCACCCCTCTTCCCTCCGCCGTTTGATCAGCCTCGCTCTGCCCACGCCGCGCGAACCGACCACGCAAATGAGATGAAGCGAATCGCCCGCGCTCTGCATCGAACCGGGGTCACGCGCGGTGCGCGGCTCACCGCGGCTGGCGGATGGCATCTCTCCAAATTGCGGCTGTGGTCGTACAAGGTGGTCCAGATGTGTTGTGACCCCCCCCAAGGTTTAATTGACCCCCCCTATCGGGTGAAAGGCGCTATATAAATGCTATTATTATTTCTGTTTCAAATTATAAGCGTGATTTTTTTTTTCGGATAGCCGATACGAGCTCACGTCCTGTTCGCATCGAGTGCATTACATTCACGCAATGTAAAATAGCACATCGTGTTCATATGTCGGTTAGTTGGTAGGTTTGTTGTATCGCGGGAATCCCGCTTCCAGAGCTTGCAAGCTCACTGGGTATTTCCCGCTGTAACAATAAACATATATATATATCGATTGGAGCCGGCGTTAGCGATATGATCCAGCGTTAGAGATACGTGCCCAATGTTGTACCGCGGGGATCTTGCTTCCAGAGCTTGCAAGCTCCCTGGGTATTTCCCGCTGTAATAATAAACACCCGTCTGTCTACAGACACCCGTTGGTATACACAACAATTCCGTTATGGAGAATTAAATAGAGGGGGTCACAAGACTTGTGGACCAGCCAGGAGCTAGGAGGCCAGCAGCCCCCCCCCCCCAACTCCGCGAGCGCGGGGCGCCCTATCGATCTGCGGGCTAATGTATGCGTTTGTCAAAATCACATTACACCGGCGAGAGGGGGGTGGGGTAGCAGCGATTTGTTGTCTCGACTGCTGCTGCTGCTGATGTCTTGCCGAGTGTTTTGTATGTACGTACTGTACACGCACTCCTCAATCACATCCGGCGTGCCAGCCACCCGGCGTGCCAGCCATCAGACACGGAGTGTCACCCACAGTGCCAGCCACTCACTGTGCCAGCCAGCCTGCCAGCCATCCGTCAAACCCACGGTGTCACTCGTTGGACCCGGCGTGGTCACCCACAGTGAACATCCACCAACCGTTCCACACACCCAGCTTGGCACCCCGGTCAGAGTGCCGCCCACCAATCAGAGCCACCGTGCCACACACCCAGCATGCCAGCCATCAGACCCACCGTGCCACACAAAGCAAAGACAACAACGATCCCCCGTCTAGACTTAACAGACTGTAGGGGCGAGTGCCGTTAGCGAGTAGCATTCTGTCTCCCCGTTGTTGACATGCCGTTCTCTCCACAGCTCGGATTGAAAAAAAAAACCCCAAAAAATAATTTGTTGCTGATTTTTCGTTCTCTGTCGTTGTTGACATGCCGTTATCTCCGCGGCCCTTGTGCAGCGCTTTGTGACCCTCGGGTGAAAGGCGCTCTATAAAATGTTATTATTATTATTATTATAAAATTATGCAGGTTTTCACGGCTCGATTGGTGATGCTTCCAACGCGGGAGGCCGAAACGTCGCGACGGAGAGATGGAGATCGCTCAGTGACACGGTTATCCCGAAAGAACAGCTCTGAAGAGCGACCATCATATAAATAACACGTCATTACGTGGTATAATCTACAAATATATATAATAATAGATGATAGAGCGTAATCATACGTTATATACCATGGTATAAGACCACAACGTACGTCAGTGTCGTGTGCGTGGATTAGCGTATTCGTGACACGTATTGATCCATCCATCCATTTTCAGAAACTGCTTAATCCTGTACAGGGTCGCTGTGAGCCGGAGCCTATCCCGGCAGAAACAGGGCGCAAGGCAGGGGAACACCGAGGATGCGACGCCAGTCCATCGCACACACCTATTGATGTCTACGTATATACTATAGCTGCATACTGTATGCACGTATATGAGACCTCTATACTGCATACATACATACATGCCTATCCATAGATGCAGTGATGTTAGCGAGCACCTATCACATATCGCTGGCACTGCACATATCGAGGGTATTATGGCAAGCCCAACGCCCGGCCACCTTTGTCTCCCCAGGGTAGATGTTTCGCATACCGCGCGGGGACGCGTGGATACCGTTGCTCGCGTTCAGATTGCAAGCCGGGTATCCGGTAATAGACTGTCGCGTAGATCGTGTGTCATGATACACACACACACACGCGCTATATGTGTTAATATACCCCCCCAAAAAAATATTGCTGATTTTCCGTTCTCTGTCATTGTTGACATGTCGTTGTCTCCGCAGCCCTGTGCAGCGCTTTGTGACCCTCAGGTGAAAAGCGCTCTATAAATGCTATTATTATTATTAGATGTGTGTATATGTGTAATTGACACTGCTGGGGGAGCGGTGGTGCAGCTGTTAGCGCGCTGCGCCACGAACCCGGCCACCTGGCTTCGATTCCCACTCATGGCCAGCACCACTGACGATTATTTAAACCGGTGCCGGTTCTCCCCTAGGTCGAATCGGCCGCAAATGAGGCCGAGTTGGCCTAGCAGTGTTGCGGCGCTGCGGTCTGTAATCACTGCCACTATGGAGACAAAGGCGGCCGTGCGTGGTGCTGGCCACCGCACCCTCTCGTGTGCCGTGCCGGCCTTCGTAGGTGCTAGTCGCTAACACAACTCGCCCCAACAGTCGGTCAAGGCTACAACGGGGTACTTTTATCGTTAACGCTGCGCATGCGCTTATACACGTATGTGCATTTCTGCTACGTATATCTGTATATATGGGCGGCAGGGACGGCGGCCGATGGTCGAGACTAGTAACGGAGCTGCAGCCAGAGGAGGGAAGGCCATCGAGAGGGGCCAAGAGATGGAGCGATGAGGCGCGTGTGGAGGTGAATCCGTCAGATCGCGCGATCGCGAGGAGTCGGAGGCTCGGGGAGGGGGAGGCCTTCATCCAGCAGTGGATTGATCACGGCTGAGCGCGATGATGGCGATGATGTTGATGGTGATGATGTTGATGGTGATGATGTGTGTAAACGTAACATCGCGATGGGGGGATGCTGATCAAGGTGTCAAACGCTGTCATATTGATGGTTGCTCTTCAGAGCTGTGCTTTCGGGATAGCCGTGTCGGGCGATCTCCCTCTCTCCCTCGCGACGTTTCGCCTCCCACATTGGAAGCTTCCCCACGTAACTGCCCCCCCCCTTCACCACCCCGTTTGTCGGTCACCTTTATAAACGGTCACTTTGCACACACAACCATAACGCCTGACGATGCTTACCAACGTGGGAGGCGAAACGTCGCGAGCGAGAGAGGGAGCGCTCAGTGACACGGCTATCGCCGAAAGAACAGCTCGGAAGAGCAACCATCACGAATCGAGCCGTCACAACCTCCATCGGTCAATTCGCGTGTTTGTTGTGTCGCAGGAATCCCGTAAAGAGCTCGCAAGCTCACTGGGTATTTTTCTGCCGTAATAATAAACATCTATCTATCTATCAGTACGCAATGTTAACGGACACGCCTAAGCGCCTTACACCCAACAGCGGCGAGGCGCTGCACACGGCTCCTATGAATACTGTACGAAAGGTGAAGGGCGTCATGCAATTAGGGAGGATCAAATTAACCCCTGGCTAAGCATTCGCCGTGAATGCGGCGTGCGTGCGATCGGTCAGCGGTGGATCGGCGGTTGGCGCCAAGCTGGGCTACAAACCTGGCTATCACCCGAGATCGAATCCCGCTCGCGCCCAACACCGATGACGATATTCCGAACCGGTCCTGGGCCTGCCCTAGGTCGACTCAGCCTCAAATGAGTACCTGGTGCGGTGCGTAAACATCGCCACTAGGGAGACAAAGGCAGCCCGGGCGTGGTGTTGGTCACCCACCCCCCTCGTGTGCCGCGTCGACTTTCATAGGTGTTAGTCGCTAACGGCACTTGACCCTACAGTCTGTTAAGGCTATACGGGGGGATCTTTGTCTTTGTGGAGAGCGCGCGTGCGCACTCTGCAGGTCACGCCGCATCATTATCGGATATTGTAATTATCCGCCAGGGTATCACGATTATCGGCTACAGTATTGCGATTATCGGAAACAGTATTGCGATTATCGGCTATTGCGATTATCGGCTACAGTATCGCGATTATCGGATATTATGATGTTGTGATTATCGGCTTCCGTGAATATCGGTTATTGTGATTATCGGCTACAGTATCACGATTATCGGCTATTGCGATTGTCGTCCGCAGTATCGCGATTATCGGCTACGACCCTACGAGGCACCGCGATGCATTCGGCGCGAATCGTTGTAATCGACGCCAAACCGGGGCTGGGATCTGACGCGGCAACATGAAACAAGTCCGTGACAATTAATTAAAAAAACACACATTCCGCAGCGGCGTTTTAATGGAGAATATTCTACTCTTATTTGTTTTGTTTTACACACATACGCGATGCGAAATATGCCTTTTATCTTCCCGTCAATCAAACCCCATAAATCAAAACCCCTGAATATTGATTGACGCCAGTGTTGCACACCCCCGTCTCGCTAACGCGCTGCCTTGGCAGTCTATTTCTGGCCGCAGAGATTTCCCCAACGCCGCCCGCGTCTTGCTCTTAACGCAGGGCTACAGGACATCGCAAACTCGAGCAGACTGGGATAAAATCACAAATCCCACAAAGCCCTCTCTCTCTCTCTCTCTGGTCCGTTCCACCAAAAACCCCACCACGAACGCGTGGGAAATATCATCGCGTAGGCTAACGTGGTTATAGAGCCGCGTTTCTCAACCGGTGGGTCGTGACCCATCATTCGGCCGCGAGCAGAACATTATAACGGCATAAAAATACCCAGTGAGCTTGCAAGCTCTTTACGGAGCGCCACCTAGCGGTCCGTGGAGACCAGTCCCGAGTGGGCCTTGAGGCGCAAAAATGTTGAGAAGCCCTGGTGTGTATGCGAGTGGGGTGGAGCGGTGGCGCAACGGTTAGCGCGCTGCGTTACGAACCCACGCCGAGTTCGACTCCTGTCCACGGCTAACATCAGTGGCGAGCGATCATCTAATAATAATAATTCGACATTTATATCGCGTGCGTATTCGTTCACTGTCGAAAGTACTCATTCGACGAGAGAACGACTCAGAGGCGTAGCGAGGAAAGCGCAGAGAGGCGGAAACGTTGCGACGCGAGAGCAACGCACTGATCGCAGCGCCACCCGGCTCGATATGGATGTACCCGTCCTCGGCGTAACAATGTGGAATTTCCACTCGCGGTGTTTCGGGCTCGTTTGGGAGATGCGAATGTTTTGTTATCGTCGATGTTGTTGAGTGTTTCCAAATCGCCACGCTGGTTGCGTCCGCGTGTACCAATCATCGGGCGCTTGCAGTGTGTATCGATCGTGATTGCTTCTGAAATATCGAGGATGGGGACGCTCACCGCGGCTAAGGGGAGAGGGGGAGGGGGTGGTGATTGTGGGGGGAGGGGAGCGGTGGGGAGCGGTGGCTCAGTGGTTAGCGCGATGCTGGGCTACAGACCTGGCTATCTCCCGAGTTCGAATCCCGCTCACGGCCACCAACACCAGTGACGATTTTCCGAACCGGTTCCGGGCCTCCCCTAGGTCGACTCAGCCTCAAATGAGTACCTCGCCCGGTGTGTAAACATCACCACTAGGGAGACAAAGGCGGCCGGGCGTGGTGCTGGCTACCCACCGGCTCGTGAGCCGTGTCGGCCTTTATGGGCGCTCGCTAACGGCACTTGCCGCGACAGTCTGTTAAGGCTACACGGGGGATCTTTGGTGGGGGGAGAGGAGGGGAGGGGAGGATGTGCCTAAGTGGTCGCTCTCACTCCGTGAGCCCTGATTGGCGATGCGGTGCTCCCCACGTGACCGCTAATTGGCCACAATTTAGACCCCGGCTCTGTGACTCCGTGCGCGCTGAGACGGGGGAACGGAGCGCAATCCGCGGCACCTCCTCCGCGGAGACGGAGCCGTCACGTCTGGCCAGCTCCCCATAGAGCGGCCGCGACGCGCCACATTGAGACACGCACTCAGCCCACGCAGCGCCACGGCATCGCGTTCGGATTCACCGTCATCACTGTCAACATCGCGCACCGTAGCCGCTCATTCGGGATAGCCGTGTCACTGAGCGCTCCCTCGCTCTCCCCTTCGCGACGTGTCGCCTCAACCATTATCAAATACCGTTTAATCCTGTACAGGGTTGCGGTGAGCCGGAGCCTATCCCGGCATACGCAGGCGTTCTCTAATTTCAGTTGAACGTGTTGCGCTCTTTATATATCGTGCTGTGCTCCATATAAATATATAAAAAAAACTCATTAAATGTGCGGCCACCAATGCATCACAAGCAGAGGTGAAAGTAAGCCAGTACGGTCCAGTACGAAAAAGTGGCCGAAGCATTGGATTCAATAGGGTATTTAAGATACTTTCACCCACACACCACACCCATCAGCCCCAAATCACACACCCATCACAACCACCATGGCCATCACACAGCCATCACAACGACCACATACCCATCACAACCACCACCCACCCATCACACCAATCACACCCACCACGCCCATCACACACCCATCACACGCCCACCAGGCACCCAGCACGCACCCATCACACACTCCGTGACAGTGGAGGCGTGTATGGTTGCGCGTCTCGCGCCCGTAGCCACTAATCTACTAATTAGCGGCTCTAATAACTCAGCGCAGCCACGATGTTGCATTGATCGCGTGAGGAGGAGAGAGACGGGGCATCGCGGTGCCCGCCCCCGGTTCCCGTCGGTGGCGACTCATCTCTGATAGCCCTACCCGCACACACCCCCCCCCAGGTCAACTCAGCCGAAAATAATAACAATAATAATGGTCGTCACGGTTTAAACGCGCGCAAAGATTCGTTCAATGTCGAAGGTATTCACGCGCGAACGGAGAATGACTCCCGAGGCGCGAGGAAACCGCAGAGAGGCCGGGAGGGGCAAGGCAGCCACGCGGTTAGCCGGCGCCAACATTTGCCAGACAACGCACCCACAGAGAGAGAGAGAGGCCTGTGTCGCAGCAGCCGCGACCAGCGACCTAACTGGTGTCCCACCGCTCCCCGTCGCGGCTCGCCCTGCCCGTAACCATGACGACAACCCTACCCAAAATCCTCATCGATTTATGTAGATGCGAAGCGGCTATCTGCGGTTCGCCACGCGGCTCGTTTAAAGGGAGGCCCGCGTGGGCCCGAGCCCGTGATGAATTTGCAACATTAGTTCGGCTCCTGGCTCCAATCCTGGTTATAACCCTGCCTCGCGCCCTGTGTCTGCCGGGGATAGGCTCCGGGCTCACCGCAACCATGTACAGGATTCATCGGTTTCAGACAATGATGATGGCAATGGATGGATGGGTTCGGTTCAGCCCGAAATGTTTACAGATTGCAGAACCGCGCCACTCTGCCCTTCGAGGCACTGTCTGGATACCAACTTTCACTTTTGACCTGATTGCGCAATCCGGGAGGATGGAGAACACGTGACAGAGAAGGTCATCGTGACCCCCGCTCATCTCCCGAGTGGGGGTCAAGGTAGAAGCGTTCACGTCGCGATCCCTGTCAGGTAATACTTGGTGTTGCCTGCGAATTCTACCAAACACTTCGAAGCCAAGCTGAAAGACAACGATGTCCAGAAGCTGCCCATCGTGCTTTGAAGAATCGCAAAGAAGAAGATCTCCCGAGTCGGTGTGAGCAGTACCCGCCGCTTGATTGTAACGCGAGGAATAGTCAGTCGATCATTCTCGCCGCTCAAGCGCTTTCCACGTTCCCATGTCGGGGCTAGACTCCCCTCCGGGTATGTTGTGTATCGATTATATAGTTAATTATCCGGGTGTCTCCCCCGCAAATTACTGGGCGGCAGGGTGGCGCAGTGGTAACATCTGCGGCCTCACGGAAAGAATGGTATCACCCGAGGCGGTTCGATTCCCGCCTCGGGCGCCTTTCTGTGTGGTGTTTGTGCGTTCTCACCCTGTTCTGCGTGGGTTTCCTCCCACAACTTACAAAAAACCGCGTAAATGAATTGGCCTATAACATCATAATATATAGGACGCAGTGTGTGGCAATATGCTGGCGCCGGCAAACCGCCTGGCTGCCTCCTCCACCACTCCGCGGTTTCCTCGCTACGCCTCTGAGTCGTTCACTCTTCGAATTCATCCTTTTGACATTGGATGAATATGTGCCACGTGTAACACATCCCCTAGGTCGACTCAGCCTTAAATGAGTACCTAGTGCGGTGTGTAAACATTGCCACTTAGGGAGACAAAAGCGGCCGGGCGTGGTGCTGGTCACCCAACCCCTCGTGTGCCGTGTCGACCTTCATATGTGCTCGCTAACGGCACTTGCCCCTACAGTCTGTTAAGGCTACACGGGGGGGATCTTTGTCTTGTGTTGTGTGTGTCGCGCACTGTGTCGTGGCGCATTGTGTCGCGCGTGTGTCGCGCCGTGTCGCGCGTGTGTCGCGCCGTGTTCGCGACGCAGGAACCAGCGATCGGGCGCGCCGCCGTTCGCGACGCGATTGGGTGTATATACGCGCGCCCCGTCACGGCGCGCCTCTCATCCGGCCGAGAGTGAAGGGCGTGTTCCGCCACCCCCCCTCCTATTACAGCCCCGTTACTATTCACGGAGTCAATCAATCGATAGGGGAGGTAGGGCTGGGCCTGCCTCCCCCTACCTCCCTCCCTCCCTCCCTCCCTCCCACCCAGCGTTGGGCCCTGTGCCCATTACGACCCGCGGCGCCTGGTTCCAGCTGAAATAGGCCCCAACTGCTTCCAGGAATTATATTTTGTCCACGCGGCGTCCATGGCGCCTCGCCCGCTCCTCGTGTTGTGTTTGTATCTAACCTTGGCCCGTACGGTTACAGGAATATGGAATAGGCGCGTGGATTGGAACGATATGCTGTGGTGGTTGTGCGTCACGCCGCGACAATCCGCGCCAACCTAGCAGCTATCCCGAAAATATCGAGCCATAGTTTAAGAATAGGTGCGCGCGTCGCATGTTTACACCGTGGATGTTGACGGTTGCTCTTCACAGATGTTCTTTCGGGATAGCCGTGTCACTGAGCGATCTCCCTCTCTCCCTCGCACAACCATAGCGCCAGATCGCTCAGTGACACAGCTATCCCGAAAGAGCAGCTCTCGAGAGCAATTCCCGTCGCGCATCGATCGGTGAAAACCGACATCAATACGCAGCACATATGGCGAATATGAAGTCCGGAATAAGTCGTTGTTAAAATCCACTAATTTATCCGGAGAAGTCTCGATGAATCCCCAGGCGCGTTTCAATAGGGTCCCGCATCGATTGGAACATCTGGCCAATTCCACGCCTTTGAATCTGGGGCAAATAACCGGAGAAAAACCCACACTTTAAGGGGAGAGATACGGCAGGTTCATCAACCCGCTTGCTGTGCTGCCTCCTCTCGATCATCCCTCTGCCAGGAGAGCGGGCCCGGGTGTTTAATAAGTAAATACAATTTATAGCGTCTGGCCACAATAGTCGTTCATTTTCCAAGGTATTAATTCCAAAAGAGAATGACGCAGAGGCGCCATGAAACTGTAGATAGAGGGAGGGGGAGTCAGTCACGCGGTTCGCCGGCGCCAACTCGCCAGACACCTTTACTATCTTATTTGAAAAATGTGTGCAATGCTATATTTAAAATTATTATCATCAATTCGCATGTTTGTTTTTCTCGCAGGAATCCCGTAAAGAGCTCACTGGGTATTTTTCTGCTGGAATAATAAACATCTATCTATCTATCTAACCCTCTCCTACGAAGCGCCACCCCGCTCGCCTGTCATTCATCATCAGCCATGGTCCAATCCACTGCTGGATGAAGGCTGTGCCGAGCGTGCCATGATGATCACGCCACCCATCAGGGCACAAACAATAGAGATCGTTTACGTTGGTTGGTGAGTTCGAACGCGTGTTGTGTCGCAGCAATCCCGCATCCGGAGCTTGCAAGCTCAACGAGTATTTTCTGCTGTAATCAGTCAATTTGTATTTCAGCTGTAAGTAACCGTTGAGCTATGTTGCTCTGTTTAACAGTTGTCTAGTGGGGCGGGGTAAGCAAGCTACAACATCTCAGGGCACCGGTGGCAATTTAGTCAGCACGATTAACCGAGGCAGCAGCATGCCTTTGGGCCGTGGGGGGAAACCGGAGTATCCGACAAAAACTCAAGTGGACACAGGGAGAATATGCAAATGCCACACAGAAAGGAACCCGAGCCGGGAATCGAACCAGGGACATTATTGCTGTGAGGCGGCAGCGCTACTCACTGCGCCACCCTGCTGTCCACGTAATACACATCTGACGGTTGCTCTTCAAAGCTGTTCTTTCGGGATAGCCGTGTCTATCAGCGCTCTCCCTCTCTGCCTTTGCCGGGTGGCACGTGGACACAGAACATATAATTCCGCGACATTAAAACGCCTGATGATGCCTCCAACGCGGAAGGCGAAACGTCGCGAGGGGGAGAGAGGGTTCAGCGACACGGCTGTCCGGAAAGAACATCTCTGAAGAGCAAACCATCCCGAACCGAGCCGTGAAAACCTACATCAGTCTTCATACGCATCTATCACTCCCCAGGCGCCAGCCTGCTTAGCTTGCGAGACGCGTGGCAATAAGTGCATTTAAATGAGCAGCACTTGGCGTCGGTGCCGAGGGGAGAGAGGCTGCAGTGGAAGCGGGCATTAGCGCGCCGCGATAATGGCGTCGTTAATATTAATGGTGGCGGCGCTGGTGCCGCTCGCGACACCGCGTGCCAACGCGACAACCACGTCACGCTCGCGTCACCCACAGGTCACCTGCCACCCTAACCCATCCGCCGCGATACATGTCAAGTGACGTGCCATCGTCACGATCGGGCCACGCTCAATCCACTGCTGGATTAAGGCCTAGCCCAAGCCGCCGCCCGCGTCTTAATAACCCACAGCGCTGCCGCCTCGCAGCAAGAAGCAGTCCGGGTTCGATTCCCTGCTCGGGTCCCGCCTTTCTGTTTGGCGTTTGCGTGCTGGGGTACTCCGGTTTCCTCGCACAGTCCGAAGACACGCTGCTGCGTTGGTGAATCGTCCTGACTAAATTGCCGCCGGTGTTTCGGAGATGTTGTAACTAGCCAGACAACTGTTAGAAAAAGCTGCGTGGCGCAACGGTTCCTTCCAGCTTCAATACAAACACTCCGACAATCCACTGCTGGATGAAGGCCCTGCACAACCCGCCACCCACGTCTCGCGATGTAATTAATCCATCAAAGATCACAAGGCAAAGATCCCCCGTATAGGCTTAACGCACCGTAGGGTCAAGTGCCGTTAGCGAGAAGCGCCTATGAAGGCCGACACGGTACACGACGGGGTAGGGTGGCCAGCGCCACACCCACCACCATACACCCCTCCCACAATGCACACACACACGCCTCCCCCTACCTGCAGGTTCTACACAATCAACGCCGGTGTGTACGTTGTGTCACAGACACGCTGTGTGACACAAAACCGCGTTGTGTCACGCACAGATGTGTACACAGCACCGCGTTGTGTCACCGATTGTGTGACTTACACACCGTGTAGACAACACAGCGTCGTGTCACACTGTGTACACAACACGCGGGATGTAATCGCTCGCCTGAATAATTAATCACTCCTGTCGGGTACAGTGCGCGATGATAATCACGTGCGCCGCAATCCCACAAGCACGTGGCTCGCTCCGCTGCTGGATGATGACGCACTCTGGTCCGCCGCACGTTCGTTCGACCATACTTCACCACCCCGGTTTCAGTGACGGTTTGTGAAGGCGGGAGGCGTAGAATCGGCAACATCATCAAAGCTGCTCCGACAATGAAGAGTTCGCACCGCACAGCTGTATTTGTTTGTTTATCGCGGTGAGCCGGAGCCTACCCCGGCAGACACAGGGCGCAAGGCAGGGCTATAACCAATATCGGACGCCAGTCCATCACAGGGAACCTGGGGAAATTTAGTCAGCAGGCCAATTAACCTATGCAGCAGCATGTCTTTGGACTGTGACAGGAAACCGGAGTGTCCGGCGACAACCCACGCGGGCACGGGGAGAACATGCAAACTCCACACAGAAAGGCGGCAGCGCTACTCACTGCGTCACTGTGCCACCCATATTTACAATAATGCTATTTAATAAGGTTTCTACCATATAATTGTTACGTCGCTTACATTACACGACACACCCATTGTGTATATTGTGTTTTAGATAATTAAATATGGGTCACAATATATCTGGACGGTCCTGGACAGTCTGTCAAGGATAGCGGCGTGAACTAATTTGTATGAAGTCCGCACCGTACAAATCTGCGTTGCACAATTCTCTCATCGGCCCTTAAAAGTTCGTGTAAATCTGTAGGTGAAAAATAGAACAAAATAAAAATAAATCGCACGTTATTGTGTTTTTGTATTCTCCCCGCGCCTCCCGGGGGTATTCTCGGGGAATAGCGCACGCTCGTCCCACGGGTGCCTCGCTTTTAAATAAAATATTTTGATTGATTGATCAATGCGTCTCCTACTTCCTCTGTTTACAGCATCGAGCGCTTGACCGGCCGCGGCTCGGCGCTCGGCACACGAACCCGCTGATGACTCCTAAAACAGGCGAAGGCCCGAAGCTAACGTGCGCACATCAGTGGTAGCGTCGCTCGCCGCCTCTCAGCATGAAGTACGAGGGTTCGAATCCCGGCTCGGGTGCCTTTCTATGCGGAGTTTGTATGTTATCCCCGTGTCCGAGTGGGTTGCTGCTGCGACTGGTCACTGTTATTATAGAGGGTTGTTCTCGTGATTGCTGCTGCTGTGACGAGCTAGGCTAATATTCGTGCTGTTGCGGTCGAGACGCGGCTGTGTGCGTGTGTGTGTCCGTGTGTGTGTGCGTGCGTGTGTGTCTGTGTGTCTGCGCGCGCAGAGAAACGAGAGGCGCGGACGGGGATGACTCAAGATGGCGGTGTTGCATTGCTCATCTCCCCCCAGCGACCCCCTCCTCTCCCTCCTCCCTCCCTCCCTCCCTCCCC